>CM059016.1:20850328-20997828 GCA_030272315.1 Paspalum vaginatum
GTCAGAATTAATTTATTGAAAATTAGAATAGAAATATGTAGCTAGTACCAACTTTTATAAATAAAAATGTTCATGTTAGTGCGCGACATTTGTGTTATTTGAATATTATTTGTATTTGCTTTTAATGTTTTATTTCCTTGTATTCACACATATTATTTATTTTAATTATCTTTTTGCACCACATTATACCCAAAAATCGACAAAGATGTTCCATTGTACTACAAGTACATATAAGATCTAGAAGATAATATTAACCTCATAGATGCCATGCTCCACCACATATAGACCATGTTTAGATATTGATTGGCCAGCACTTTATGTTGTTCGTATGATTAGGTAATAGGTTACATACAAACAAGAGGATTAAACACCATGCCACCAACTAATAACGCTATCAACATAAAGTAAACATAAAAAATATTTACAATAAACATTAGGCATACTAAAAGTAATGAAACATTTGAAACAACTACATGCAATATCCAAACAACTGTTAACAGAGAACTGATGGATGCATTTCATTTTCATAGAAATTTATGCAATGGTTTCATATTTTGTTGATTTAAAATGTACTCCCTTCATTATCAAATATTTATTGGCGGCTAGTTTATTTTTGAACTAAAAAACGTCAAATATAAAAAAAAGGAGAGAGCATTACTTATAATTACAAATATTTATGAAAACTATTCAAAAATCATTTGATAATTTTGCCCGTAAACTATCAATTAAATCTGATTTATTGCCCTCAAGAGGCTGACGTGGTTCGTCGGTGCGGGACGGTGTCGCGAACCGTAAAATCACTCAAGACTGGCGGCCCATCAATCGTATACCGGTTCAAGCGTCAAAACTGGGCCCAACTATCGTTTCCTGGTTCGAGCATCAAAACCAGAGGCCAAAACCGTTTCCTGGTGCTATCAACAAAACCTTGGGCAGGTTACCGGTATCCCAATAACCGGAGTTACCCTTGATCTGTTGGGAATAGCTTCTCCATGGCCTAGACAAAGTCCTTGTGAAATTTGGTGAAGTTTGGAGTCCATTTGATCAATATTTGGTTCAGTTCTTGGTGGATTCGCGGGTTGATTTTTGTCTGCTAGAGACCATCAGACAAGTTAGGTCACCATCGGACCGTCCGATGGTGTGACCATGGGACGAGATCCATGCCCAGCAGAAGAATCCGAGGCCCGACCGCTAGGGTTGGGCATTCGGGTTACCTGATTAAATTGGGTCGGGCAATTCGGGTTTTGCGAATTTCGGGTTTCTAGAAACGTTACCTGAAATGTACCCGAACTTACCTTCTGCCGAAATTTCGGGTACCCAAAATTTCGGGTTCGGGTAATCCCGAATTACCCAATCTTCCTCGTACCAATGAAATATATTAGTAGATTCAATAAAAAATAATATCAAATATGAAATTGGAATGATGAAAATAGAAGTAACTACTATGGACTTCCACGTAGACATATAAGACACATCAAACACACAAGATAATGCATATATAAATTCACTTCTATAGATAAATCATAAAATGCATAAATGACAAATGATAAGATTGGGTAATTCGGGTACCGACACTTTTACCCGAATTACCCAAACTAAATTCGGGTTTCTAGAGTTGCTATTCGAAATAGTGATTGGGTAATTCGGGTTGGGTAGATCAGGTGTGGGTTCGGGTAATTTGGGTTTGGGTAATGGTATCGGGTTTTTTGCCCACCCCTACCGGCCACCTTTGTGGACTTTGCCACCATCGGACCATCCGATGGTGGTCGCTGGGTGCTCAAGATCCCAATCAGACCGTCTGGTGCTCTGTCCTGGCTGTTGTTGGCTCATTTTGCATTGTTTTTATCCGTGTTCGAGCGAGTGCTTCGCTAGGTTTTCCTCTACATGTCCTAGGGTCAGTTGACTTGTCTTGGCAAAGTGATCTTGCACGTTTTAGAAGAGAGGGTTTTGGGTTCAAGTTTTAGATGTCGACCTATTCACCCCCTCTAGGTTGCTCTTTTGGTCCTCAAAATTGTGGACTGTGAGTTTGTTACCTTTTCTACAACTGATGGTTCACCCATGGTGTCCAATAAGATCATTACCAATATGCAGTGGTTCACGCAGGGTCATACATTCACTTATTCAGAAAAAGTTCTTCCCTTACAATGATATGACATGATACTTGGGGCTGATTGGCTGGGGGACCACAGTCCTATGTGGATCCACTGGAAGAAAAAGTTAATCAGATTTCCACACAAAGGCAAAAGGGTGCAGATTCAAGGCATCAAAGAAATTACACAACATTGCAAAAGCATCGGTACTAGAAAATTGAAAGGGCTCATCAGAAGGAAGGCTATTTTGCATGCAGCACAAGTTCAAAGGGATACTACTACTGCACCAATCATGTCAATACACAATGGCTCTATCTTGTTGAGTTCCTGTCTGGTTCCAGCAGAACCTCTTGCTCCAATCCAGCAATTGCTGCATAAATACCATGATTTATTCAAAGAACCTGATGCACTACCACCAGAAAGAGATGATGATCACCGCATCACATTACTACCAGGTGCTCAACCAGTGAATATTCGGCCATATAGATATTCATCTCAGCAGAAAAATGAAATTGAGCAGCAAATTGTTGACATGCTAAAGACCGGAGTTATTGCACACAACACAAGTCCATTTGCATCTCCAGTGTTGCTAGTCAAGAAGAAGGATGGCACTTGGTGATTCTGCATAGATTACAGACAGCTCAATGCCATTACTCTAAAAAATAAGCACCATATGCCAGTCATTGATGAGTTGTTAGATGAACTATCTGGCGCTTCGTGGTTTACTAAATTGGATTTTTCACTCAGGGTATCATCAAATTAGAATGGGATGAGTTCAAGACAGCGTTCAAGACCCATCATGGACTGTATGAATTCAGAGTAATGCCCTTTGGCCTCACAAATGCTCCAGCAACATTTCAGAGCATTATGAATAAAATCTTTGCTCCTCTACTGCGCAAATGTGTGCTTGTATTCATAGATGACATTTTGGTGTACAGTTCCTCTCTAGATGATCATGTTCTGCACCTTCAAAAGGTACTACAGATCCTAAGAGAGCATAAGTTCTGCATCAAGGCTTCTAAATGTGAATTTGCCAACAAAAACTGGAATATTTGGGCCACGTGGTTTCTGCTGAGGGAGTCTCTACTGAACCTGGGAAAGTTCAGACAGTGATAGATTGGCCGATGCCAAAGCACTGAGAGGATTTCTCGGCGTAACTAGATACTATAGAAGGTTTATTCGGCACTACACCATGATCTGTAAACCACTCACTAATATGCTCAAGAAGGGAGTGTCATTCCAGTGGACCACTCAAGCTAAAGAAGCTTTTGACTTGTTGAAAACTGCTCTGACTCAAGCTCCAGTACTGGCAGTACCAGATTTTCAGAAATAATTCATTGTAGACACTGATGCTAGTGATGTGGGCATTGGTGCTGTCTTGATGCAGGGCAACCATCCAATTTCCTACCTCAGTAAAGCCTTCAGCTGTAACCATAAAGGCCTATCTCCATATGAGAAGGAATGCATGCATTGTTGTTTGGCTGTGGAGTATTGGAGACCTTACATGCAGCATTAAGAGTTCATTATCATAACTGATCATAAGAGTCTACAGTTTCTTGGTTGAATAGAAAGCTGCAACTAAATTACAACAGAAAGCTGTGCTTAAATTGATGGATCTGTCCTTCATTCCCCTCCATTGGCTTTCCTACTATGATCTTGCTTTGCTGCTGGCGTTTGTGGCTCCATCGAAATGAAGCGGTGTTCAGAAAATGAGACCAAACTCTAGGAGACCTGATGCGCGAATGCAGGAATGAAGTCCACCTGTGGCGTGCTCATTCCTTCCTCCTATAGGCTTTCTGCTGATTTCTGGTGTCAAAAGTTCTCTATGTAATCCTTAGTTCTAGTGCTTAGCTTTGACAATCTAAATGCAATCTCCCAGAGATTGCTGACTTGTACCAATTACTGGCTCGCTGGAATCCATTGGTACTATATTCAGGTGGGGACCATCGTCCCACCGGTATTGCTCTCAAAAAAAATTCAATACAAAAAGGGCAGCTAGCACAAACCTAGCTGCTGATGCTTTTCATTTGAGATGGATGTGTGTGCTATTTCTGACAGTCTCCTAGCTGGATGGACAGAGTCCGAGAGGGTTACCTGGATGATCCTGAATGCAAGCTACTCTTAATAGAACTTAGCATCTGTTCTCCAATTGACAAAGGTTTTGCTCTGCAAAATGGCCTAATTCGATACAAAGGAAGAGTATGGATTTGAAATAACACACTGGCTCAACAACATATTCTTCAAGCACAACATCATAGTGGCATTGGTGGCCATTCAGGCATCTTTGCTACTTATCACATAATCAAGTCATTATTTGCTTGGCCCAGATTAAAACACACAGTAACTCAGTTTGTGCAAGCCTGTCAAGTGTGCCAACAAGCCAAAACTGAACATGTTAAGCTACCTGGGTTGTTACAACCAGTGTTGGTTCCTGAGCGGGCCTAGTCCACGGTTAGTTTGGATTTCATCGAAGGATTGCCCAAGTCTCATACTTATGATACGATACTGGTGGTGATTGACAAATTCACGAAGTATGCTCATTTCCTGCCATTGACACATCCTTTTATAGCCTTGCAAGTGGCCCAAGTCTATTTAGATCAAGTGTACAAGTTGCATGGTCTTCCAAAAGCAATTATTTCTGACACGGATCGTATTTTCACAAGCAACTTTTGGCAGGAGTTGTTTAAACTGACAGACACACAATTGCTCATGAGCTCGGCCTACCATCTGCAAACTAATGGTCAAACAAAGTGCCTAAATTAGTGTCTGGAATCATTCTTGCGTTGCACAGTACACTCTTGTCCCCGGCAATGGCATAAATGGATCCCTCTTGCTAAATATTGGTACAATACCACCTTTCAGACTGCTCTGGGTCACACGCCATTTGAGGTACTGTATGGACACCCTCCCCGTCATTTCGGTATCACAAATGTGCAGGAATGTGTGGTCCCAGATCTTGAGGCTTGGTTAAAAGAGCAAAATCTGCTTGTTAATCTGATAATACAACAACTATTGCGTGCCCAGCAAAGAATGAAGCACCAGGCAGACTCTCATCACTCTGAAAGGGAATTCGCAGTAGGTGACTGGGTCTATTTGAAACTGCAGCCTCACATCCAGTCTTCTGTGGCTCCTTGTGGGAATTATAAGCTCTCTTTTCGATTCTATGGACCATTCAAAATTCTCCAGGGAGTGGGTGTTGTGGCTTATAAGTTGGAATTGCCAGCACAATCTCGGATTCACCCAGTCATACATGTTTCACAATTGAAGCGCCATATTCCTGCTTCAGCTGAAGTTGTCTCAGACATCACTTCAGTTCCTACTGATCCAGAACAGTTTCGTCATCCAGTTGCAGTTTTGGATCGCTCTTTTGTACAGCGAGCAGGGTCTATTGCTGCCCGACTTCAGGTACAATGGATGGGCTTGCCAACAACTCTGTCAACAGGGGAAGATGGACATGACATTCGACGGCGGTTTCCTTTTTTCACCAGCTTGAGGGCAAGCTGTGTCTCTAGCGGGAGGCAATGTTAGGAACTAGTAATAGTGGTGTGTGTGTGTGGACCAAGGTGGGTTGGTTGAGGTGGGCCGTCTCATGTATAGCAGCGTATAAAAGGAGCGCTAGAGAGGAAATGAGGGATTCAGTTTGTAACTGAAAACAGAACTACTCTTTTTCTTTGGAAAAGGAAGAGATATTAACTCAAGAACCTTATGGTAGCAAAGACTTGAATTACAACTTCCGGCTTCTGTTTAACAAGAAACACTAAGCCAAATGAACTTAAACATCCAAGACACTTTAGTGACACCCAATCCTACGACTAGACTGCCACCCATGCACGCGGGAGAAGATATCCGAAGCCACTCGGCCGACAGACGCCATGCCTCCAACGCAAGATCCTGTGTATCCGATCGCTGAAGGAAAGCCCACGAACGCATCCAATAGGCAGTTGTAAAAATAACCTGCAAAGGTGAACAAACATTTTTCTTTTCAAAAACTATCTCATTTCTGTATAGCCATAAAGACCAATACAAGGATGCCGCTCCAAGGAGAGCGATATGCTGCCAAGTGTTAGGTAAATTTTGCAACCATGAACCAAACATATGAACATCATTGTTTGGTTTATTCAGGTTAGATGCATATTCTACAAAAGACCAAACTGATCTAGCCAAACAACATTCAAAGAACAAGTGTCCTATGGTCTCCTCATTGTGACAGAAAACACAAGACTTGTCAACATGCCAATTACGTTTAGCTAAATTATCTTTCATGAGTATTACGCCTCTGCGAAGGTACCAAAGCAAGATTTTGACTTTTGGAGGTGCCTTGATCTTCCAAATTTTTTTGTTCAAGTTTGGTACATCTACCCGAATGAGAGCTTGATAATGAGACTTCACCGAGAACTCCCCATTTTGGGTTAAATTCCAGTGAAATGAATCTTGCTCTTGTAAAAGAGTAAAATTGGCAATGAGAGGAAGTAGATTATTCCATGCTTCCAACTTAGGGCCTACGAGGTCCTCTACGCCAAGATAAATTGGGAGGGGAGAAGCTCAAGACCTCTACAATAGTGTTGTTCTTAGGTCTTGCTATGTTGTAAAGACAAGGATATTGGGTTCGCAATGGTGTTGGGCCTAACAAGATGTCTTCCCAAAAGCATACTTGTGATCCATCTCTGACTTTGAAAGAGCCGAAGCATAAGAAATCTTGCTTAGCCTTCAAAAGCCTCGACCAAAAGTGTGAGTCTCCAGGTTTCCATTCAACTTGGGAAAGGGGGTAGAGCCTAGGTATTTATTACGAATCAATTGTTGCCAAGTTCCATCGGAAGTAAGGAGTTTGTACAACCACTTGCTAAGCAAAGCAATGTTCTTGCTTCTCAGCTCATGAATCCCAAGACCACCTTGGTCCTTAGGTTGGCTGAGTGTACTCCATTTAGCAAGACGATATTTTTTCTTATGTTCATCTCCTTGCCAATAGAAGCGAGATCAGAAATAATTTAGCTTCCTTAAGACTCTTTTTGGAATCTCAAAGAAAGACATCATATACATTGGTAAGCTGTTGAGCACTGAATTAATCAATGTCAACCGGCCCCCTACAGAGAGATGTTTGCCTTTCCAGCTGCTAAGACGTTTCTCAAACTGTTCTTCGACTTTTTTCCAATCAGCGTTCTTAGTTTCTTAAAGTGAATTGGAATGCCTAGATAGCTGAAAGGGAACTCTCCAACATGACAACCAAAAATCTCCATATAATGGTCTAGGTGGTTCTGGGCATTACCAAAGCAATATATCTCGCTCTTACAAAAATTGATCTTGAGTCCTGACAGCTGTTGTAAAGCACACAGTATGAGTTTCATATTGCGGGCCATCTCTAAATCATGATCCATAAAGATTATCGTATCATCTGCATATTGCAGAATTGATAGACTTCCATCGACTAGGTGCGGGACAATACCTCTAACCAGTCCATCCATGTTAGCTCTTTCGATTAGGATGGTTAGCATATCGGCCACAATATTGAAAAGAAGAGGGGAGAAACGGGTCTCCTTATCGAAGGCTTTTTTTTGTTTGAAAAAAAAATGCTTGATCTCTTCGTTGACATTGACAGCCATGCTACCTCCTGATATGAATGTTTCCAGCCATTTAATCCATTTGGGCGAGAAACCCTTCATTCTGAGGGTCTAATATAGAAAATGCCATTTCACTCTACCTACTCTGAATTCCATCCCAATCTTCCTCCGGGGTTCACATTGAACCCGGACCCCACCCTATTTCTTGCTGTTTCTCTCTAATTCCATTCCTAGATAGAGTGGTTCGTCACAACGTGCCATGCGAAGCACACCATTGTGAACGCCAGATTACAAATTCCATGGTCGAGATAATATTATGTTCCATGCGAAGCGCACCATTGTGAACGGCTAGATTACAAATTCCATGGTCGAACAATTCAGCAGATGGGCCACCAAGTTGGGCCTGTCCAGCTTCAGTGTACAAACAAAACTATAGGGAGGGACCATTAATCCATTATATTATGATGTTCAAATTTCCTATAGGAAACTGATAAAACAGAGCCAATCTGTTTATCGATATCTTTTCCAGCACCATATTGATTGTTAGATATCTTCATGTGGAAATGGGTGATTGCTCTCCAGGATAAATTCATAACTGATTGCTCGATATCGAAATTAAATGTGGAGATAAAGACATAACTACAAATTTTGTTGCACTGGCACACGGATCAATTTCCCCCTTATCCGAAATTTAAATTAAATATTTTATTTGCTCAATTATGGCCTCAAGTGCATATTGGGCCATATACGGCCTCCAAAACGCAACTGCTCTGCACAAGTACAAACAGCACTCGTGATCGTCAGCGGTCGTCCTCACTCCTCACCGACCTATCGACTACTCCAAAGAAAATGGACGGGAAGGCCTCGCCGGCGATCCTCGCGGCATGCGTTGAGCTCTGCATCATTTGCATCTACTCCGGCTTCACGGTCGCCGGCGCCGGCGAGTGCTCGCTGTCGAGCATCGTGGTGACGCAGGCCGCTACGGGCGGAGTGGGCGCACGGGCAGCCGGTGTAGGCGGTGACGGTGCGCAACACCTGCAGCTGCGCCCAGTCCGGCCTGAAGCTGGCCTGCGAGTCTGCGACGGCTTCGACTCCACCTTGGCCGTCGACCCGGCGAAGCTGACGCCAGTCGGCGGCGGGGTGTGCCTCGTCAACGGCGGCAGCCCGGTGGCGCAGGGCTCGGACATGACCTTCAGCTACGCCCGGGGCAAGCAGTTCGGGTTCCAGCCCGTCTCGTCCATGCTGACGTGCTAGGGAGTACTAGGGACCTGTCGGAGATGGTTTGCATGAGTTTTGTGGCTGCTTGCTTATGAAATAATGTTGGAAATTTGGAACGTTTGTATTATATGTAACAAAACCTTTTCCATCTTCTATAAACAGTGTCTGAAGATGTAAGCAGCATATCATGTATAAATCAAAATCATGCAACATATTCTATATCCATCATGCTCTAAGAAATACAATAGGCTGTGTTATAAATTGCAAGCACGTATTAGGTGGAGGGCATCCTAGGGTATTCTTAATGAAAGATATTTCCCATCGCGTGTCTATGTCGATCAAAATTTGTTTTATTTTGTGCTAAGTCAAACCATATGACGAAACATATAAAGAAATGACTAATATCTATGGTACCAACTAAGTATCATTAGTTTCATCGTGAAATATATTTTCATAGTATATATTTGGTATAATAAATATTAATAGTTTTGTTTATAAAGTTGGCCAAACTTGAGATACGATTCACAAATGTGTGGCGTGGTTGCTTTATCTGAGTTGTGAATATTTAACTTACTCCTTTTATTCACAAATGTATGGCGTGGTTGCTTTTTTTTCTAAAACTTTGATTATTCATCTTATTTAAAATATTTTATTACTTATCATTTATTCTGTTATAATTTATTTTATTATTAAGGATAATTTGAGCATGATTTGTATTTTATATGTGTTGGGGATACAATCCCCGAAGCCCCACAAAGCCCCAAGCGAAGATCCGAAGCCCAAGCGACGGCCTGAAGCCCAAGCGAAGGACCGAAAATCAGGCGAAGGTCCGGAGCCCAAGGCGAAGGTGCGAAGGCCAAGCGGAGGACCGAAAATCAGGTGAAGGTCTAGAGCCCAAGGCGAAGGTGCGAAGCCCTAGGCGAAGGCCTGTGGATCCTGGCGAAGGCCCAGACGAAGATAGGAAGCGCTTAGTGGGCCCAAGGGCAACAGTCTGGTGTGAGTTGTAAAGTGACAAAGTAAAAGACCGATCTGCCCCCATTCGTTTCCGGATTGTGTTAAGTCTGGAGGAAAGATCGGTCATTGTACATCAAGTCTGTTTGAGTCCCTATAAAAAGGGGTCGTACTGCAACTTTAAAGGGGTTCAGTTTTTCTAAGGAATATAGCTTTAGAGCAGCTTTTAGAATAATTTTACTGTTTTAGTTAGTTACATTTTCTTTACCTTCGTTTACTGTTTAGAACTTGGCTATCCAAAGCCCAACAATATGCTTGAATATTTTAAAAAAAAATTAGAAAAAGTCAAGCACGTCACACATCTATGAACAAAGGTAGTATAAAACTAGAGTTACTTTCTTGCGAAGGCAGAACATTACTTACTTATGAAGGCCGATTTTTTCTTGTGAAGGTGAACTATTCTATCTTGAATCTAGAACATTTATTTCTATAAAGACAAAATATTTTTTGTGTAGCTAGCTAGAGTGCTTTGTCAGTGATGGTAGAATATTTTTCTAGTACACATCAACCATCGGTCTAGTGTATTGATATTTTAAATTTAAAATATTTTTTTAAAAAGATTTCAAAATGTGTTAAATTGTGATCTTGTTTTAAAGATTTTAGTGAAGAGAACATAATAGGGGATTTGATTTTGTACTTATGGCGTGGCCTCTATGGCTTTTTATTTTGTAGAATTTGTGCGTTCCACGTGAGAATAGCAGGTGGAAGCAACTTACAGCTCTAGTGTGAAGGTGTTCCCTCTTATTTGTCATTCTAGGAGCCCCAAAATTCTACTTACATGGGAATGTAATTTGTTGTCACGGCGACAAATAAGCAACCTGTCACCGAAGGCCGAAGGCCTATCTCTAGCCTATTGCCTTCCTCGTCAATGGCCGACAGTTGTCACCACGTGTTGAGGGTTCCGGAGTTAGGGTTTAGAATTGCGGTGGGTTTATCGTTCTCCGTACCTAGAAGACGGGTGGGGAAGGTCACCTGATCTGTGGTGGTGGTGTGCAATGGCGGCAAGGTTGGTGCCCCGCCTACAGGCTTGTTCGGTTAGGGAAAAATCCAAAAGATTAGATGGTATTGGGTGGTATTTTGATTTGCAAGAGATTCAATACCACCCAATCCCTTTGGATTTTGCTCAAACCCAACAAGGCCTACATGGTGGTGGATGCCAGTTGAGCCTGCAATGGCAGGATTGCTTAGGGTCTGATTGGTTGCCCTGATCCAGTGAACCTGGCCCGTATCTAGCATCCAGGCCCTGCAGGGCTAGGCTTTACGCATGCAAAGAGGCCATGTTTGGTTGCCTGCAGCCGTTGGGCCAGGCCATAGTGAGACTTTGTTTGGTAGGCTGCATGTGACAGGACATTCATAATTTGTATCCTGCATACAGCTATGGTTCGATAACCTCTTGCATGAGGTGGTAGGCATACCACCACTGTAGTCCATAGGGCACAATGTAATCTATGTGCTGTTTTATTTATGGAATAGACATTATCTTTCAAACTAAAATGACAATAATTACGGACTGAAACACTAGGATCCAATCTTTAAGACCTAAGCTAAAAAGCTTTGACTTTAGCTGTGGTTTAGTACTGTGCACATCTTCCATGAAAGAAGGACAATAGAAGGCGACCATAGCTTCATCTCTTGAGTTAAATCCCTTATAACAAGCGCCCTTGAATCGAACAACTTGTTGGTGTGCCTTCTCTCATGTGGAAAAGACTCCAGTTTTTCTTCTAGCATACACCACATACCACTTCATGGCTGGTACAAACAATGAATCAAAACTGTACAACTATTGTGAGGTAAAATCCAACTAGTACCAGCATAGTCCAAAATCAAAATAGCAAAGAACAAATAGGTGTGCCTCATTGTATAAGAAGAAAGGCTAATCATGGGCAAATAAGATGAGTATCCACATCATAGGCTAATAAGAATAAAGGCTCATCATTGGCAAATGAATCTGAAAATGAACCGATAATTGCCTCAGCCTCCTTTACAAATCAGATTACAAATATCAGGTAGCATCATCGGCAAGATTCGACATAGATGAAGGACAATGTGAAAATGATTGACATCATAGGCAATAGACATATGCTGAGTTCATATAAACAAACCTCACATCATCAGAATGAGACACATGCTCAGTACTCATGCATACAATTAACATGGAATAACATCACAGGCATTAGACATATGCTTAGAGTAAATAGCACAACATAGGCAGGGCACATGTTGAGTCCACATCATCAGAATGAAACATATGCTCAGTACATATCAAGCTACTACATGTATATAGTTACTATCAGTAGCAAGAGGTTGATCCAGGAATCTGCAACTTAGAGCTATAGGATATAATTAGCAGATCAGTGGCTATAGTTAGCTAGACAAAAGAATGCAGGATGAAGTCAACTGCACAAGAGAAGCCACCATGGGAGGACCATCATTGCTGCAGACGTTCCAAAGACAGTGGTCTGTCCAAAAGCAGTAGCCAAGAGAGGATGGTCAGGATCAAAAAAAGGATCAACCATGCAGCCTCTAGGAGGTAACAGCCTCACACATAATAGTGCTTGGCAAGGAAGGTCCTTAGCCAGAGCACACGGTGAGCCTCACTCATTCCCACAAAGGCTATACCCTTGGCCTTGTTGTCCACCAGATGAAAAAATGCAACAATCAAGGCTTCTTCTGTGAAGCCAGGCATGTACATGACAGCACCATATAGATCAGGGTGCACCTCATCAACCTTGGTAGCACGAATTGCATCGGCCACATTGTTCACAGCATCAGTGACATTGGTCAGCATCATTGTGTCTTCTTCAGAGAGAATAGACCTCTTCCTTTTGCTGCCAACATGTACATCAAAACTCCTAGGTGCCTCTGCAAACCTCTTGCCCAATTCTTCTACAGCCTTAATAGTGGCCTTCTCCTCATCAAGGATCTCAGTCTTAAGGGAACTTTCTGCAAAGTCAGAGGGGCTACCTAGAGCCTCATTGCTGCCCATAGCATACTTTCTAGTAGCCATACCATTCCTAAAAATGATCATCATCTGCTGTTAGTTTGCAATGGGTTTGTTCAGATACTCAGCATCTTTAGGGTGTGCCTATAATTCATGGAGACAAAGGTAAGCAAGAGAGGAGCATAGGTAAGACATAGGCATAATACTATAGTGAATGATTCTAGTCACCACACACCTGGATGTGACCCTTGTAGTGGTCATCATCTAATGTGATCATGGAATTTTCATCATCCTACAAAGCTCCACTAAGCTCTCTAAGCTTAGACACCCTAATCCACCTCAACCTCCACTTGCGCAGATGGTTGTACACTTGGTTGGCACTGACCTCAGTGCCACTAAACTCCTGAACAACCTTAGCAACCTAGTTTAAGTGCACCTCCTTGAAGCCTTTGTCTGTCCTAACTCCAGTGGAGATGAGCTGGCACATTCGCCTTAGCATGAAGGATGACATAGCACTAGTCCACCTCATTGCAGCCCTCTGTTGCTGTCCAGCAACAGGAGGCAAAACCTCCTCAACCTCCTCAACATTCACTAGGTTCTCAGCCATGTCCCAGTGACAAGGGCCAATAGGATTTTAAGAGTTATGGTAACATCATAGCATATGTCTCATCCCTCAGTGCAAGTATAGCATCAAAACAAAATGCAGTAACATCATAGCATATGTCTCATCCCTCAGTCCAAGTATAGCATCAAAACAAAATGCAGTAACATCATAGCATATGTCTCATCCCTCAGTGCAAGTATAGCATCAAAACAAAATGCAGTAACATCATAGCATATGTCTCAAGCCTCAGTCTTAGTGCAAGTAATGCATCATTGCTTGTGCCCAAGTCTCAGTTGTAATGCAAAATTATAAGAGAACACAATTGTGATAGAGGATAAAATATAAACAGTGCATGAGGGTGTTATTGGTTGCCTACATGAGGAGTGGGACAAAAAACTTAGCAAAGAAACTGCAAATAAGCATCACTGCATATGTCCATGCCTCAACAAAAAGCAACAGGATAATAGCAATGACCTTAGAATCAAAGAGTACGAATCACAATAGCCAAATAGTACAGTTTCATAGTTCCAATGAGTTCATAATCAAAGAGTACAAATCACAATAACCAAACAGTTAAGATCACAAGAACTTAATACATTGCAGTCTAGATATGGGTGTGACCCCTATTGGCCCACATTTGGTTAGCCCATTCATCTCTAATATTTGCCTATGCTGAGTTGTCATCAACAGCAACCCCGTGTCCATGAGTAGAATTGTTATTGGGAACCCAAGAGGCCTCAGGAGGGACCACTTCATCTATACCATGGTGAAGTATCTAGTTATGTAAGATGCAACAATCAAGTACTAATTTCACTTGTGTCTTGAAAGGATGAAAAGGCTTGTTGTCAATAATTCGGAAACAGTTCTTCAAAGCCCCAAATGCCCTCTCAACAGTTACCCTCAAACTTGAATGCCTCAAATTAAATAGCTCTCTAGGATTTGTTGGATAATTTCTCCCGCCATACTCCTTAAGATGGTATCTAGTTCCTCGATAAGGTGGAAGGAAACCAGGGCGACAAGCATACCCAGCATCTACTAGATAGAATTTTCCTATAAAGATTGTACACATGCATTAGTTATTTTGAATTTAGTAGTACTAGGCTTTTACTAAGATCTTTATTACACAACATGTACCTTGTGGGACTGTTAAACCATCAGACCGCTCAAGTGCATCAGCAAGAATGAGCGCATCATGGGCTGAGCCCTCCCATCCAGCCAACACATAAGTGAATTTCAAATCGAAATCCACTGCTACTAGTACATTTTGCGTGGTGTAGTGTTTTCTTCCCCTAAATGCAGCTTGCATCTTGCTAGGCACCCTAGCATGGATATGAGTTCCATCTATTGCACCGACACAGTCCTACATAAAACCCAACATATGTTGTCACTTGACATGCACCCTAATGTATATTTTTTGGGGAAGACATCATGGGCGGATCATTTTACCTTAAAATATGGATACCATCTGTGGCTGTTTCTGATCTTAAGAGGTGTCTCACTAGATGGGGGTTTAATCATATCATTCCTAAGCTCTCCAATAGCGTACAACACCTCCTTGAAATAATGGCTCACAGTCTCTACAGACCTCCTCCAGTTTTGGTGTATAACTCTAAACCGTTGGTTATGGTCTACGACATGAAGGAACATGGCTAGTTGTTCTTCCACACTGCAATGTATGCTGTCCTTCAACAAGTCCTTAGACCTTAACAAGTTGCACAACTGGAAAAAAGGGGCTCTGCGCATCCTAAGCATGTTGACATACTCAACATCATTACAGTTGTATATTATATGCAAATTTGCCTGCCGTTCTTCGTCTCTTTTGCTCATTGGACCATATGCAATTTGTGGGGGTTCAGATCTAGCCAACCTAATCCTACTCCAAAGTAGTGCATACAAAGTAGTGGCAAGTGCAGCAGCCTGAACAAAAAGCTGTTGTCTTTTGGCATTCAAATCCATCTATAGAAAAAAAAGGAAAATAGATAAACAATTTCAGATAAAAAAAGCGAATGTTGTGTGACAGGGACAAATGGAAACAAGATGCAAGCAGATCTATCACTGCAGTATATAGTACTCATCGACAAACACATAAGCAGTGATTAGTACTCAACAAAAATAGCAGCTAATCAGAAACAATGGAAAAAAATTCATGGACATATGCTCAAATATACAAAAACAGTGAATCATATAAAAAATAGGCATGTGGTCTCTTAATATATATGGAAGAAATCATTGACTTGGGCAATAGCTCAGACATTCATGTATACATTATCAGTTCCAACATTCATGGGAAAGTAGGTGTCAACAGTCATGGAGAAGTAAGAGTGCAGGTAGGTTTGATATACCGCAAGCAGCAGGACCAAAGCGTCAGCAAAGAGAAGGGAAACGGACAGAGGAGGCAGATCTGCAAGGGATATGAAGTTTTTGTGCATTGATTACCGTTCAGTGCTAAAAGAACAATCAAGAATCACACAAAAAGCAGTAAGAACGCGAGCACTTACCGAGAGGTGCTTTAACCACTCAGATCCGGTTGACAGCTGCACAAATCGACAAGATAAGTCATGGATTCGTACCAAGATCTAGGAGAAACTGCAGAAGGTGGGGAGGGGTGCTGAGAGACTCACCTGCCTGATGAATGGGTGATCTGTGCACACAACACACCGCTGCAAATCCAAACAAAGTAGGGATTAGATCCGGAGGAGGCAGAGAAGAAACGGGAGGAGAAGGTGGGAATCAGAAACGAGAGATAGGAGAAGACAATGGAGGAGAAGGGAGGACGGGGGAGAGAAGGAAGGAAACAAAAGAAAAGGGACGACGGGGGGGGGGAGGGAGAAGGACGCACGCGGGGGAGACTTCACCTGCGTCCGAGAGGTGAGAATGGCGAGGTAGGGTCGAACTGGCGGTGGCGGTGAGGATATAATGTCAGTGATGGCGCGAAAAGAGACGGTAACCCTAGATTTTTCCCACGTGCATCCGCCCATCCTCCCATGCAATGCCGCCACGCCTCGCGCAAGCCAGGCTCCGCTGGTACGCCCAATTTTTACACACCCATCGAGCCAGGCCCGGGACCTCCTTTTGCATGCCGTGGGCCAGGCCCAGGACCTCATCTAGGCTACCAATCAAGCGATGTTTGCATCTGGCGGGCCTGCCCGGGGCTATATCCGGGCAACCAATCAGACCCTTAGAGCTCGGAAGGCTAGTGCCACCGCTAGCTAAGACACCAGAGTTGAGTTAGTGTTTTAAGATGGTAAATGATTGGATGCATTTTTTTCCAAAATAAATGGGCCTGCTTTGTTAGTTGGTTTGGTGTCAAACCTTGGAATGCCAAAATTTTAGCAATTTTGACTGTGTTTAAATCTAGGTAAAAATTTAGTCAAACAATAAAATTTTCATTTTAATGGGTTGTTTGGCCCCAAATAACTTATCCGGATGAGAAATTTGTTCTTTGGTCAAATTTTAGTCTAAATTCAAAGACAATGAAAATTACTAAAATTTTGGTATGCCAAAGCTTTAGTACAGAACCAAGCAGGCCCATAGTGACAAGGGTGAATCCAGGGGTGTTTTGTGCTGTCCCTGTGTAAAGTCCACACTAATTACTGTTGGATGATGCCTAGCGCGTTGCAGCGAAAATTTTGTAGTATTGAATAAGACATGAAATGTGATAAATAAAATACTAAAAATATTTAGAAAGATATGTGTGTATACTTTTTTTTCATTTTAAGCACATGCATGAGTGATGTTAGCCACAGAAAATCGATGCAAACCATCAATAAGTGAATAAGTGGTGCAGTGGCTGGTGGACCCTACGATGGCGTGGATAGGTTGCATGTTGAGAGAAATGGTTAGTGAGGTTCACTTATATAGTATACTAGTGATACCCCGCGCTTTGCTGCGGGATATTGTGCCTATAAATAGTTCTTGTACAAATATGTGAAAATAAGGGAAATCATAGAGGAAAATTTTGTACATCTAATAGGAAACACTAAAGTAAATTTAGGATCTCTGATTTCAAGTAAGCATTATGCATGTATTTTATATATTGCAAATACAATGTATTGATAATATATGTTACCAAACTTGCAACATTGATTTTCTACAAAATAGTGTATCATGATGCTAATAAGTTCAATAATGAAAGAATAAATTGTGTCAACGTGCAAACTGGTATAGGTAACTGTTAGAACTTCGCACAACTGAAAGAATGAAGTCCACTGTATCATGAACCATAGAACATAAGACAAACTCTAATACCCTTACCTCACAATTTCACACCTCAAATTTGACTCCCTCCTTTTATCAATTTGATGGACATGCACGGCAATAGGTACGCCAAGAGTGCTAGTAGATAATCAAGTAATAGATCTGTAGACTGTTTGAGAAATCAGGATGGACACTACCAAGGAGGCCATTAGTATGCAGTAGCATAAGATTAGGAATATGAGGATCAAGGAAAAGAATTACCTGACAATATATGACCATCCGATGATAATCCTTACATGTAAAGTGGCTATGAAATACCAAGAAGATGGTTCCATCACCTGTTTCTGTTAGTCAATATACAAAAAGAATTAAATAACCCAAAGAAATTGTACCTCACTGAAGTTTATCATCTCATGGGCAATCCTTTTTAAAGTCAAATGCAAGCAAATCTGAAGAGAAGTGTATGCGAGATTTACTATGTGCAGAGGATAGCAGTTATTGTTGAAGAAAGAGAGCTCATCATGCATGCAAAGATCATAACATGAAAATTGCAGCCTTCAAAGTCTCCCCGTAGATGGTGCGTTGACGGGTTGATGTTGCACGTATCCAGGCCACGTTGCAGTGCCTAAGTAGTGCGGTGGACACGCGCCACGTTTGGAAATTTCTGCAGTATGACACCTCGCGGTGCCACTGCACGCAATGAACCGAACAGAGCCTTGATTATCTTTTCCACCAAAAATATAAAACTACTTGTTGTACATCTGATTTCACCTTCCCATGCGTCATTTACATTTGCAACACTCTACTTTCCCATGCGTCATTCACATTTACAACACTCCAAAAGTATATCCTCAACATCGAAAAATAGTATATGCAATACTGAAAATCAACATTTGCAATATCAATGGTTAGGTTAAAAAAAAATCACCGCATCCATCCGATTCGTAGAAAAAAAATCTCACCACAACATCGGTTTATATTTCATACAACATGAAAAAATAACGGCAAATTCACGCAACATTGAAAATAAATATCTTCAACACCAAAAAATAGTAAATGCAACACTGAAATTTAACTGTCGCAACATTAATAAATCGAATAAAAAATTCATCACGTTCATCCGTATTCAAAGAGAAACTACTTCAATATTGGGTGCAACGTTAAAAATGGATATTCCAACACCGAAAAATTACCAAAAAAATTGAAAAGAAAAAACTAACCCTAACAATAATCACGAAACATCAAACGTCATTATACTAAACATCTGGAGTGACTTCATGCATCATCCAAATTAATTATTACGACATCTTAAGATTGAAAATAAAGACGTGAAAAAATAAAAAAATAAAGACGGTACGCAAAGACGTGGTCTCGGATAAAAAAATAAAAAATTAGTCTCCGTGCGACACTGTAGGGTGACGTGACCTTCCGGGGAGCGGGCGGACGGCCGGACGTCTGTCTCCAAGCATTCCCCAACGCTTATTCTCCAAGCAACCCAAGGATGACTCCAGACAGCCAGACTTCTCCAGAGTACAGGTACCGCCAGTTCTACTAAGAGCTGCAAGCTTACCTTCGGCAACTGATAATACCATGCTTCCTTTGGCAATCTGTGTTCATATATGTATGTATTTATTGCTCGTGTGACTGATTTCAATTTCAGTCCAACCTCGCCGACGTACTCACCTACTTCAACATCCTATCCACTACCAAGTCCGTCATACAGCCCGACCAGGTCAGAGAACCATTAAAGGCATCATCATCTGTGTTGCACATTTTCACATTTGTGTCTCAAAAAAGCACTCCATTTCAGTTGCCTGTTCCTTTCTTTGGAGGTTTGCGTATTTTCTAACGCTTTGCCCGACTTGTCCAGCACAAATGACGACTCTGGAGGACCAATCTCAGACTATAGCCCAACTTCTCCAATTTACAGGTAATCTAACACAGCATCAAGAATACACCACCTTCCTGACATGAAAGACATCATTAGTTACATTATCACATATGTTTTAATTAAGTTCCTACTTTGCAGCCCTAGTTGTAGTTACTCCCCCACTGCGCCGGGCTAATCCACTGGCCAAGCCCACAACAATGATGCGCTCAAAAAGAATGGCGATGGCCGCAGAGGAAGAAACAAATCCATTGCACTACATTTGGGTTCCTTCCTGATTTTGTACAGTTGACCACATGATAAAGACTAATGGTGGAAAGCAACAAGAGTGCTGGTTGTCGTGCTTTTGAAACTTATGTAGATGATCAAATGGTGTGCTGTAGGATTGCCAAATCTTTAATCGTTGAACTGTGTATGTTTGTGACTAGGAGCAGATTATGGCCTCTGTGGGAAGATATGTTCAGAAATGCATCTGAAATTCATTGGCAAATGGCTGTTCCTTACATTACCTTTTTCTGCTACCGTTGTATTTTTTAACTACCATAATGACAAATAAGGTCACAGGAAAAATTTCTGATTGACAAATACATGTAGACCTACTTCTGAACCTGATGATAAGGCATTGATACTCATGGGTAATTTAGGGATCTTATGAGCATACTGTACTCTTTGAGTATTCATTCAAGATGCAGTTCAGTTCACAGTTCCAAATTTTTCATACTTAACAATTAAGTTCTTTTACATCCCATACCTGCAACAGTGTTGTCATTTCTTTTACATTTTCTCTACTTATATCAACAGCAGCAGTTCTGTGACATCTCCCACCTGCAGCAGTATTGTCATTTCTGTTACTTGCTCAGCAATACCAGTAGCATCAGTTCTGCTACAATTCAGAGAAAAGTTAATTTAGTCAGACATGAGCATCATTATCTCTTCATGTCGACTCAAAGATCAAGGGGTAAAGTCAACTGATAGATCTTCTAGAGATAGAAGTGTTGTCCAAGGATGCATGTCAACGCAAGTTCCTGTGGGAACTACGACTGATTACCTGTGAGCTGTGACAGCTAGTCATTGCATACACATTTTCAGAGCACATCACAGTTGAGAGGCATTACAATTCAGCACATGAGGTTTATTTCACTTAATACTCTGCCAACTACCAAAATGAGATATTACTTGCATGATCTGACTGGACTTGAGTAGGGAGGTTCGGCTGATCTGTGGCGCCCTCTGCAGCGCTCTCTTGCTCTCCCATTTTGAGCAGTCAATGCGTATGTTCTCGATGAATCCACAGTTCACCATGGTCCTCTGGAGCTCCAGGGGTGAGGCGCTGTGCAACGGCTCGGAGGAGGGTGAATGCCCTAGTGAATCCCAGCTGTCGAAGTAGATTCTCCTTGTTCTGTTATGCTGTGTTTAGCGAGGACGGACCAAACACCAAAGGATTCTCCTCGTTCTGTTAGGCTGTGTTTAGCGAGGATGGATCAAAGGACGGAATGTAACAACATTGCATACGGAGTAGAGTTTATCAGGTTGTAACCGACTCGGCTACTTTATCCATGATTTAATGGATTCGGTTTTGTACTTTGTGTACAAGATAACGTCAAGTTTGATAGTATGATTTGGCAAAAATAAAGATAAAAATACCGCAAATCCCAAGTCACAAGCCAAGTGAAAAATATACATAATACTTCTTCCATGCTTCCATTCAAAAAACAATCTAAGTCACGCAGCACGAAGAACTTTTTTTTGTGTGGGGAGAGTAAGACCCCTTCTTATTTATATATAGGGGTGTGGCTAGGAATAACACAAAACGGAAATATCACCGTTTGCCACAAGTCAGTCGAAAATAAATACACAGGACTCCGCACCACACAACATGCGTCTAGATCCTTTTTCATACTTCCATTCAAGCAAAGGCAAGAAGCAAACTAAGTTCACGTGTGGGACTAAACTTCCACGGAATCCCTCGTGCCTTTTAGATTTATTCTGTAGTCATATTGCAAAGCAAACTGACCTTAGCATATAAACTCCAACAGCCATTAACCAAGTAAACCAAGAGGGGAACTGGACAATGGAAAATATGGATACAGCAAGTTCACGGTGGGCGATGATGCACTGCAGAGTCTCAAGCCCATCTCTTGACGTAGCTACTGTAGTTGCTGGCCTTGTCGTAGTACCGATCCCAGAGCATGACACCACCGTAATTGGCCGCCTTCTGCACCACCGGTAGCACGCCATAGTAGAGGCTCTTTGGATACAGGTAGCCTTCCTTGGCCGCCTCCGGTGACGCCGGCAGGCCAAGGTAGATCCGGCTGGACGGGAACGCAGCTGCCCACCAGTCCCACACCTGCTCGCTGTACATGCTGCAGTCAGTGTGGCCATCATCGCTGTTGTAGAACCCGACGTGGATGCTGTCAAAGACCCCCGTTTTGATCGCCGCACCACGGTCGATGCGGCGCCGGCTCACGAAGGCACAGGGCAGCGTCGCCGTGAGGTGGACCGGCTTCCTCGCTCCACTGCGCATGCTGCGCTTGGCCAGCTCCCTGGCAAGCACGCCGGCGGCGTAGTGCTGCGCAGGGGTTCCACGCTCCACGAAAAGATCAACGCCGTCGAGCTTGGCGTCGCCGAAGGGGCGGCGAACGCCCTTCAGGGAGCCACCGAGGTAGGCGTTCCAGACGTGGTCGAGGAGGTCGAGCGCGGCGGACTGGTCACTGGGGAGCGAGTCGTAGTTTCCCCGGATGGAGAGGGAGACGTTGACGCCGACCAGCTGGCAGTGCTTGATGTCGTCGCCGATGGCTGTGAGCGGGTGGCCCGAGAGGTCGAGGTGGTACTCGCCGCGGCCGTAGACGTTGAGGAAGGACATGATTACGGCGGTGTACATGCCGGAGTCGCAGGCCTCGCGTATCGAGCCCTCATCCTTGTGCCGGCCCCAGAAGACGACCACCTGCCTGGTTTGGTTCTCCAGCACTGCCGTTGCCAAGCCTGCATGGATGCTGATGATCACTGTTGAAAGATGCGCGGCAAGGCCTAGCAGGGGCAGCAGCGTCTTGCGCATGATCGCCATTGCTATTTGCCTATTTGCTAGTGCTCAAGGGCACAGAATTGATCACCTTGTGTGGATCGTCGTGTAGTGGTGCCGAGAACTGAGTTCGGATCAGCACTGTGTATATATGAGGGCTGGGTTGGAGAGCCACTGATCTAGATTCTACAAGCGGAATGAGAAATAAAAAAAAAACTAGAGAGTTGTTCGCAGAGAAACGAAATGTAAATGTGGCAAGGAGACGCCATTGCTTTTCCAAGCATTTAGTGTCCGACTTGCAGAAGCGAGCTAGACCACACATGCTAGGAGAACATGCATGCACGCGGATGTTTTAATTCAACACATCGAGCTACAGGCTACAGCCTGACAGGAAAAAGGTTGAAGATGGTTCGCCCTATTAGTGTACAACAGTACTAAACATGTGTTGCCGGTTCATACCGTAAGGTAAATGAGCCACAAGCCTTGTGCTTAGGCTTAGTTCTTTAGTGTGATTTTGATGGTTAAATTGACAACACGTGCTATTTAGGATTAATGTGTGCACAAGTGCTTTTGTTTATAGTCCCATGATACGAGAGATGAATTTGGAGTACAAACACCTCATAGGAGGACCAAAACGGCACAAGAGAAGACCTAAGATTCTATCCCGTCAGAAACAACGGTCCTGACTCGGCGGTCTCGCTGACCGGATTTTTCATGCACCAAACGGTCCGGTGCCCCACCGGACAGTCCGACGAGTAGAAGAAGGCCAAGATTGAAGAATCAAGACCCGGTGCGTTTTACACGCCCCGGAAGGTCTGGTGGTGTACCACCGGACGTTCTAGGCGGTGGAGAAGAAACGATTGGGTCCAAGTTCTATAACGCACCGAACGGTCCGGTGATACCACCAGACGTTGTGGACCGAGGCTCCATCAACTTGAAGACCCAGGCGCCAACACGCACCGGATGGTCCGATGCCTCCAATGGTCGAATTTTCGGTCCAATGGTCGACTCCAACGCCTAGCCAAATACACGCACCAGACGGTCTAGTAGTATCACCACCGGATGGTCCAGTGGTCTCGCAAAAAAGGGAAGAAGGCTTCCAATGGCTAGTTTTGAGGGTTGGGCTATAAATACCCCCTTGCCTGGCCTCCACTTTATGGTTGGTGGCTCGTGAGTTTGTTGCAGTGTTGAGACATATTCCTCATGCCTATTTAAAGTGTAGAAACACATTTTGTGAGCCCAGCCATCACTGGAGCATAACTAGACATATCCTGACATAGCTAGAGCTTGTTAGAATCTTTGCTTAGGCCTTGTTGTCTATTGCCCATGCCTGTGTGCATGTTTACCCTTTGTAAGTGTGAGGCTTGTAAGTCTTGCGAGACCCTCCAGAGTATGGAGTGGCCGCCACCTTACTTGTGAGAGGGAGGAAGGCCCTCGGTACGTTTGCCAAAAGCTTCCTTAGTGGAGACAGCGGGGTAGCTCCGCGAGAAAGCCCATGGAAGACCCCAACAGCCCTGACAATCCTCTACCCTTGCGTGGGTGAGGCTGTAGTCCAAGACTACGCAATAGAAGGGCCCATGTGGGTGTATACCAGGGATATTCGGAGACCCAACCAAGTTGCTTGAACTTTGCATGGGCGAGGCCGTATTCGTTTGAGGACTACACGAGAGCAAAGCCCTGCGAGGGGCGCCAAATGAGGAGTAGGGGATGGAGGCACGTTGGCCTCCTTGAACCTCAGGAAAAATATCCGCATCTCCATCATGTGCCATCGTCGTCATCGTCATCGGGAGTTTGCATTCTCTCTACCTATCTCTTTAGCTTCCGCATTTACCTTTTTGCAATTGTGTGCTTACATTCCTAGACTAGCTTGATAAGTTAGTTTCTAGGTGAAACTAGGATGCAAGACTTGGCCACAGTAGAATTAGCAACAATTAGAAAAACCATAGTGCACATAGCTAGATTTATATTACATAGGTTTTGCTTAGTAGTTATAGTTTTAGAGAGCCATAGTTTTAGAAATCCTAATTCACCCCCCTCATAGGCGTCGGTCCAACCTTCAATTGGTATCAGGGCTGGGCCACTCAATATAGTCCATTTCATTATCATTAGAGCTCATAACTCATATCTGGACTTTTGGCTTCACTACTGAATTGAGTACTTGAGATGTCTTAGAGTGCGAGGATGAGTACCGGTAGCGCTCCTCACTTTAATAGCACAAACTACCCCTATTAGCGTGTTAGAATGGCTAGTTATCTAGAGGCCGTAGGGTTAGATGTTTGGAGAGTGATGAAGGAAGGAACAAAACCCCTCTCTCGGCCGGAAAAACCAACAAAAGCCGATGAGAAAGAAATACAATTCAATGACATTGCTCCAATGCTTTGTTTGGGGCTTTGAGCATTGATGTATTTAATAGAGTATATAGCCTCCCGAGTGCTCATGAGATTTGGTAATCGCCTCAAGCACTCCATGACAACATGAGTGATGTCAAGGAGCAAAAGCTTGGCTTGGTTAGAAGTGCTTTAAATTCTTTTAGAATGCTTCCTAATGAATTGTCTAATGACATGTACTTATGCCTAAATGTTATTGTCAATGAGTTCAATTCAATAGGTGACACCAAGCTAAGAGATATTGATGTCTTAAGAAAGATCATCGAAGTGCTTCCACGTGAAAAATATGCAACCATCATCACCTATCTTCTCAATCAAGACATGAGCAACATGACGCCCACCAAGGTTGTTGGCAAGGTCATAGCTTTTGAGCACGACCAAGGGATTAGCCAATACACCTTTTCATCCAAGTCACTTTCACTCACCATTCATGGTGAAAAGAAGAAGATGGAGAAGGGCAAGAGCAAGAAAGAAGCAAGCTCAAGCTCTAGTGAAGAAGAAGAAGATAGTGATGAAGATGATCAAGCCCAATGCACTTTCTCCTCTGATGACGAAGAAATTGCAATGTTGATTAATAAGATGGAGAAGACATTGAAGGAGCTCAACTCCAAGGGCATCCCAATCACCATTGAAGACATTAAGTACAACTGCCAAAGGAAAAAAAAGGAAAGAATGGTGGTTGTTTTGGATGTGGTGAGAAGGGACACTTCATGGACTCATGTCCTCTTATTTCCAAGGAGGAAAAGAAGAAGAGGCACAAGCTCAAGAAGAAGGAAAAATAAAGAAAAGAGAGAGAGAGGCACAAGGCGCTTACAAACATTGGCAAGTGGGTAGATGTGTCAAGCGATGAAGATCACCATAAGAAGCACTCCCACAAGCCCTCTTCGCGCAAATCATCCTCTACATCACACAAGTGCCTCATGGCCAAAGGTAAAGATGAAAGCGATGTAAGTGATGACGATGCCCCATCATATGATGAGCTTGTTTCCCTTGTCTGTGAACAACAAGTAGCTATAGTTGATTTAAAATGCAAAAACAAGAGCCTTAAAAATCAATCGGCTAGCTCATCAACCAATTATGAAGAATTGGTGCTTAAGTTTGATATGGTTGTTAACCATAATGATGAGCTAACAAAGACTATTGAGGCTCTTGAACTAAAAGCTACTTCTAATTATGCATCCACACTCTCTTTTGAAAAATCTAAAAGGATGCTTCTACCTCTTGCCTTGATTTAATTGATAAACCTCACTCACCCCTTTGCAAGCCATTTGTTAGTTGGTATGAAGAAACTTGCAAAGAGGAGATTGCCATTGAAAGCAAGGTACTTAAGCAAGAGGTGGATCAGCACATGAAGGATGTGGCAATACTACAAGGTCAAAGGGAGCAAACCCAACCTCCTCAAGATAACTGCCCCAAGGTGGTGAAAAGGTTGAGGAGAGTCAAATCGTGGTGTGCTTCCTTTGCAATAAAGAAGGCCACAAGTCCTACATGTGTTGGTCAAAGAACAAAGGGGACGCCAAGAAGAGAGAGGGAAAACAAAAGATGAATGTCACTCCCAAGGCACCGTAGAGCCACAAGGGCTATAGAGGACTTGGAGACTTGGCTACATTTGGATAAAAGGTCACAAGCTAGAAAGCCAAGTGAAGAAATTCATCGAATACCCAAGTCCTCCATGTGTGTAGTAACTAGGTGTGCTTTCTTTTGGTATTTCTTTTAGCATCTAGTTGCTTTACTTGCCTAGGCTTTGCATGTGCATATTTAAGTTCAAGTAACGCATGCCTCGGGTATCTTATGGTAGGTTGCTTGTGTCTCACTCTAACCCATGAGCAACCTACATGGTTTCTTAGTTTAGGTTGTTGGCACTAGTTTTATTTTTTATCTTTTGTGCCAAAGTTCAGGTCATAGGGTGAGCTCCTCAATTGGACCTGAATGTCTAGTGCATGCCTCTCACAAACAATTCAGAGCTTGTATGCACACTTTTAGGGGGAGCCTATCCTGTGGTTTGTGTTACTTTGAGACTAACAATGTTTTCAAATTTATCATGTGTGTAGTCTCACTCATGTCCCCGGAGGTATGTATGAAGTTAAGGAAAATGGGCTTTAACTTGGTAACACCTTCTATTGGTGTACTTTTCAATTATTTATAGCTACCTCCATGCATAATATACATTGGTTAGTTGTGCATATGGTTTGTCTACCATCCTATGTATGCACATTTTTATGGGGAGCTTAGCCTATGTTATGTGAGTCTCATATATTGTGATCCATTCAACTTCCACATCCTAAGAATCATAGTATGTGGGAGTCTCCCTTGTGCTTTTAATGCTTTCCTTTTTGGTGTTTGATTCCAAAGGGGAATAAATTGTGGACCTAAGCAAGCATGCAAGGAGTTGAACATTAACCAGAAAGGAAGATCAAAGAGGACCAAAAGGGGGTTGCCGCATGATCAAGAACAATGGGGGAGAAATGAAGATCAAGATCAATGCAATGGTCCGAGAAAGAAAGGGAAGTGGCATTGGAGTAAGGGGGAGCCTTATGTCCATTGACCACAAGAAGGGGACAAGATCATGGCAAGGGCAAGACATGAGCAAATTCTTCCGATCATTTTGGAATGAAAATTCATTTGCTTCAATTGATGTCATTGCATATTTCAATTAGCATCCTTTGATCTTGCCTTTGCATTGCATCCTAGCAAGTAGTATGTTCTAAAAATTCTTTCAATTGGTATTGTTATTGCTTGCTTGGTCGTATTGTCATCAATCATAGAAAAGGGGAGATTGTAAGGTAAATGGGCCCTAAGCCTTTGCTTAGTTCCCTAATGTGATTTTGGTGGTTGAGTTGACAACACGTACCATTTGGGACTAATGTGTGCACAAGTGTTTTTGTTTAAAGTCTCAGGATACAAGAGATGGACTTGGGGTACAGACACCTCATAGGAGGACCTAAAAGGATCAAGAGAGGACCCAAGATTCCATCCTATCAGAAGCAGCTGTCCTAAGTCGGCGGTCCCACTGGCCGGTCAGCGGACTGGATTTTTCACGCACCAGACGGTCCGATGGAGCCTCACTGGACAGTTCGACGAGTAGAAGATTGATCTCGTTGCTCTAATCTCTTTGTTAATCCAATCATGCTTGACTTGGATCTAACTAGAGCTAGGTTAGACTATGGTTAATGCCCTTTTGATCAGTGCTCTAGTTATGTTCTAATTGCTTATCGTCTAACTCTGACATAGATTAGAGGTAGAATTATAGATTGATTAGATAACGTCTTATGCTCCTGTTTACCTTTAAGCTCTTGTTAGTTTATTCTTTACAAGTTGTTTCCATGGATTGACAAAACCATGATACTCATCTTGGGCAAAAGCTACACCGATATTGTTGCTTGTTTTATAATGTTTGACATGCTTAAGTGCTGTCAACAAGCTTTTTTTTTTCCGTTGTTGCCGGGGACACGATTAATCGAGATTAAACTAGTTTGAGCTTATGTGAATAGCTAACTTATTTTCTTTGGTATACATTACCTCTTTTGTATATAATATGATTTCTTGTATATATGACTTGATAGGTTTTTCTTATGTACAGATTTTGTTTTTTTTATTCTTTGATTAGTTGTATATGATCTTTGACTTAATGATAGTTTAAGTTTTGTTTAACTTAGATTTGATTTCATGATAGTATGATTTCATGTGAATATAGTCTCTTAGTATATAGTTTTCTCGTGTCTATATTTTCTCTCGCTAATATTAGCAGGAATGGATTGTCCACAAACCAATAAACCATCTAATTTTGTGGATGATCCAGAGAAGTTTTTCAAAAACCCCAAAACTTTGCCAAAAATTCTCGAACGCTAAGTGAGTTGAGCATATAAACTACCAATGATTTGATGACAAGAGATCTCACTCCGTCAGAGCGCACTTTTGAGATCAGAAGCTCAGTAATAAGCATGGTGTAGAATCAACCATTCAGTGAAAAAGAAGATCCAAATCAGCACCTGAAGACATTTCTACAAATATGCAAGGTATTTAAGATTGAAGGAGTCACTGGTGACCAAATTAGAAGACTGTTCCTGTTCTCACTCATTGAGAAAGCTCACCAGTGGTTGTCTACACTTTCGGAGACTACAGTGAACAATTGGGTGTAGTTTCTCCAAGCATTTATTGCCAAGTACGACTCACTAGGGAAGACTCAAACTTTGTGTAACAAGATTTCTACTTTTGTTCAGGTTCCCACTGAAACATTTGAGGAAGCATATGAGAGATTCAATGACTATGTGTCAGCCTGCCCTCACCACAATTTTCAAGACTGGGATTTAATTCAGAAATTCTATGGAGGACTCAATGCAGCGTGTAGAGATCAAATTGACACATCATCAAGAGGATCAATACTCAGTCTCACTCCTACAGAGTTGCTCTATTCAAAAAGATTGCTGAAAATGGAGCATGTATTTCTGAAAGAGCTATGACATTAGCTTCCACTGGGGTAGCAAAGAGTGTCTTGGAAGTAAACAAGCTAGAAATACTAGGTGGAAAGATCAATTCACTAGTGAGAAGATTTGAGAAAATTGAAATTGGTAAAGCTGAAGAAGTAAAGTCTTCAGAAGCAATGTTGACATGTGAAGAGTGTGGAGAATATGTGCATGCAAAGGAAAGTTGTCTAGAAGAAGCAAAATCTCTTGACTATGCAAAAAAAGAAGGTTGGACTCCTCCGTCCAACTACAGACATAATCGATAGCAATTCACTGCTGGATCTGCTATTCAAAATTCCATTCCTCCATGCATTCAGTTGAAATATTTCATGGAAGAGCAAGCAAAGATTAACAAGGATACACATTCCAAGTTCAATATTTTAGACAAAGTACTAGAGAATATTGATGGCAAGATCACTACAGTGGGTAGTTCAAATCAGCAACCGCTGGGAATGAAATTGAAACCATTTAGGTTGAATGCCATAGTACTAATACCTAAAGCAGTGAACCAGATCCCTACTACAGGACAAGCAGCCAAAAAGAAGTGTAAAGAACGAGAGTTGTTGAAAATAGCATATTGGAAGATTAATTGACCAAAATAACCGTGAGCAGCCACAATATTATAAGTCTCTGCTTCTTGACCAAATTTGTAACCCTCATTAGCGGACTCATTTTCAGTGGTTTGCCTAATCAAACTAGAGGTTACCAAGGAACCATGCATAGCACTGAATAGGGAACCCCTTCATTGGATCTCGTATGTGAGAGTTATCATCACATTGATGGACTATTGGCTGCTGGTTTCGGAATGTGTTGGGAACACTAATATATTGGAACTTCGATCTCGTCTTAATTATGCTTGGTGGCCCACCTTGACCAGTTGTATCATAAGTGTATTTCCCTATGTTCCTATACAATAAAACATAGGAAGTGTTTATGTGATGCCCTGGGCATCTCCCGTGCATTTCATGAGCATCATTAGCTTAATCACATCTCATAAGCATCATGTCATCTCATCTTGATGTGCATTTGACCCATATGAGCAAACTTGATAGAAATGCTAAGGGGGTGAACTTAGTTTCTGCATGAATGACACTATGAATGTGAGCATAACTTTGGTTCTATTGAGTTTTAGTGGGACTTTTTATACCAAACTTGTAGATGATCTCATGATGAACAACTTTGGTAATTAGAGCTTTCACATGCACAATGGTTTGCATAGGGATTTAGGGTTCTTACTATCAGCCTACAAACACAGTCAAAATCTGAATTGTTTGAAAAATCCACTTTATCTATGATCTACAATCATTTTCATGCAAAACACCAATTGAGAAAATTGTAAGTCTTGAAATTTTGATCAAAGTTGGTATAAAACATTTCAGGTGATTTTGGCCGCAAATAGGACATTTAAAATTTTCTTTACAATGGCTGGGTAGGTCAAACCTGGAACCTGCGGGCAAATTCAAATTTAAATCATATTTAGCCTCAGAATTTGAACTTGGGCCTTTTGAGAAACTTCTAGATCACAAAGGGAGCAACATTTCATCCAATTAGGTCTTCTTCAAATTCGGCCTAGAAATGCACCACAATAGCAACTTTCGGGGGCAAACAAAAACAGAAACATTGTGCTTTCCATTTTTGGAATCCCTTCTCGCTGACAGGTGGGGCCACAGATCCGGGGCGGCCACGCAGCCCGGCAGGGGAACGCCGCGTAGCCGGCGGCGTACGTGCAGCGGCCCTCGCCCACGGATCGAGCCCCGACCAGCGCCAATAGATGGAGGGCTCTCCCCTCCCTCGGTTTCTTTCCCCCACTCGCCTCCCCGACCTTCCATGCTCGCTCCCTCGCCCTCGCCCGGTCCGCGCAGGCCATTAGTGGAGCTCGAGCTCGCGCTCAAGTTTGCCACTGCCGCCGCCGCTCCCCGCACCCCAAAACCCCACCGCTGCCTCCCCCGCGACCTCGTGAGTCCGACGCATGAGGCGGTGTCGCCATCACCCTCGCCGTTGTGCAGATCGAAGCCCCCGCCCGCCGACCGCGCCCCCGAGCTCACTGCCAGTTCACCGCCCCGCGTGCGTCCGACCGCTTCACCCTCTACATCGCCGCTACCCCAGCTGGTGCGTTGGGTCCGAGAACACCTTCCTAGACCGGCATCGCGGCCTCTGAGGGACCCACCTCTCCGGCGTGAGAGCGCCTCCCCGCGCGGCCGACGGCGACAAAAGGTTGAAGATCACCGGCCACATTTTAGATCTAAACCTTATCCTTTTGTGATTTTTGTTTCGGTCCTTATTACTGCTGAATGTGCCTTGAGGAACTTACGTTCTAGTCCCTGGAGTCTATGGTTAATCGTGTTTAGGCCCCGGATCTACGGCTTTTTTCTTTAATTGGATTTTTAATTCGGCAGAAACTTGGGAAAATCACTAAAAATCACAAAAAAATCCAAAAATGGCAACCTAAGATGCATTGTAATCCTTGTTGATAGATTTATCTGTTGGGTATGATGGTTGAGCAGGAAAGGACATTTTTACCCCTGATCTTGTGCATGCATGTGAAAACCTAATAAATAGAAAATATAGGTTAAATGAGCTCCAAAAATTATGAAATGTGGACAGAGGCATCGTTAGCATATCTAGGCCCAGTATAAATTTTGGTAGCCCTAGCATGGACTGTTTAATTACTGTTTTACCTTAGCAAATAATTAAGCATATTTCTAGAATAAGAAAAAGGTTGCTATAGTGAATAGTGCTCTAGGTGACTTCATGGGCTTGGTGTGAGCTCTAGGTTATGAAAATGACTCACTCTTGGAGTATGATAGTTGTGCATGTTAAGTATAGGCACTGATTTGAAAATGCCAATTAATGCAACTTTAATTGAATAATAGAAAATGTGGGACTAGTATATTTAATAAATGCCACGATAGATCGTGATGAAACTTAGGAGTATCTAGGTCATAGCTACTGTTTTGGAATGCATGTTAGGAATGCTAGGTTGGCTATATGGAAAATAGATGTCTAAATAAACTTTGGTCATTTTACAAGAATGGATGTTAAATCACTACGCACTCCCATGTTGTTATATGTGATAGGCTAAATTAACTTTAGGTGATGGTTTGTACGATTTTTTAATACTGAACAAGTTTCAACACAAAAATGCATAAATCAATTCCATAATCATGATTTATTGCATCGCATCTGTACCATAAGCAAGCATTTGCACTTACTCATACTCATACCACTCATACTCATACTCATATTGCACTTTGTCATGCATATAGACCCCGCGAGCGAAGGACCTCTGCCGGAGCAGCCGATAGTAGAGGAGCTCGAGCAAGAGCAGCATCAGGAGTCGGGAGACCAGCAGTAGGGGCCCGACTATGTTCCGGAGGAAGCTACTGACCCTAGCGAGGAAGGAAGATAGGCAGGACCATGCTTAAACCAGCAAACAAGTTATAATTGATGATTATGCATATGCATTAAGAGTTGATTGAAACCAAATGCATTAGACTCCTTGACCGTCCAGGCCCGAGCACATATAGTTAGAGTTCACAGGACGAGTATGCCTAGAAGTTGTTAGGTACGAGTAGACATGAGTGTGTGGACTCGTCACGTAGGTGTTTTCAAAGTTACAAGATATTAATATTATGTCAATTATCACTTATGTTCATGATTTAAATGGAGACCGAGTGGAGATTTTATTTTTGTATTTACTTTTCATGAAATCATACTTTGGACTCCGCCCGAGTCGTGTAAGGTCCGTCTGTTGTTCGCCTATTGGTCGGCATAACATTACTAGAGTGCTTAAATGGGATATGGGACCGGTGAAATCTTTCCTGGGTTCGTTCGAAGCACAGAGACACGTTCCTATCCGCTGGTTGAGAGGAAGGTGGTCTGGGGGAGCTTTGTACTCATTGTGGGGAGACCGAGATGTCAGCAGGCTCGCTATGGGGGCACAACCCAGGGGCTAGGCAGGAGTGAATCGAACTTGGGACGAGGCAGATTAAGATTGGGGCTATATGTGGGAACACGATGACCAGTAAGCATATACCCTTGGTATGATAGTTATTCCCGGTAATTAAAATCGATTCGAATCGCTGATGCCTACCAAGTGTGGGAATGCCAATACATTTGACGTTCATCGTAGTAACTACTTAAACACTCTGTATTTAATACTCATGATTTTGAATATTACATGCTTGTATTGAACTGTTTACCTTACTGCAATTTACTATTATGTTGATGGTTATACAAATAATGAAAACCTATTCACTTATGTTGATCATGACACTGTTTAAAAGCAATGGCTAAGGATCCACTTGCTAGTAAGCAGCTTCGCGTCAGCCGTAAGCCAAATCCATTAAGTCCTACTGAGTAATTAGTACTCAGGATTTGCCGCCACATTCTGAGCGCAGGTATGGAGTTCATGGTTTGCACCTGTGTTGGAGGTAGTGCATGCCCCCATCTACGATGATTCTGCATGAGTGGCACAAAGTCAACAACGGTGGGCTCGATGTTGTTACTTTTAATGCAAGTCTTTTGAGATGTTATTGTGACCCTTAAACTTTAATATTCCGCTGCGAGATACTTTTGAACTTGCTATGTCATAACTCTATGTTAGAACTATACTTTATTTGAAACTGGTTTGTAACTAAGTCTATTATTACTCTATTTCAACTGCCTGAGATGATGTATCTGTTGTGGCTCCATCGTGGGCTGGATGTGTACGATGTCGGTTCTTCTGGGATTTGGTAATATCGGGGGTCGAATGACTCTCAACGGACGACAGTGTTTAGTTTGGTCTAAGTGCACTGCGAGCCAGAGGTGGCAGGTGTGCTTAGCCCGGATTAAATCAGTGGTTCCGCCACAGCTGGTATCAGAGCCGATCATACACAGACAACAGACATATCATCCAGTTTTGATTTACAAACCTAGTTTCGAAAACCCCTTTTCAAGTATTTCAAAAATGAGAGTACCGATACGCCCATATTAAGGATGTTAGTGTAATACCAGGTGACATCGCTAACATTCTGACCTAGATAGAACTCATATGCATATTCGACGCTTTGGGAAGCAACATTTCGGCCATAGCCATCCCCAGTATTGGTGGAACGCTATCGGAATTTGTGGATTGTTGTGAACCCTGCATTCATGCTGGTAGGATAGAATTTTTCTTGAAGGGGGGTGGTTACGCCATATGGGGGTATGACGTGATCACTCGTGATGCAGCAATGCTCAATATTGCCTGCGTAAGTCTCAGCCCGGTCTAGCAGAGGACCCTACAGATGCGTTGTCCACGCGGCGCAAAATGCATGGATGCCACTTCTAGGTTTAGAGTGGTAATGATGTGAGCATGCATTTTTCTACAGGTACACTAACCACGTGTGAAACTAAGACCGTGTAGAGACGACTAGTTGCATTAGAGAGTGCTGTGCATATGTGTCATCGAAATATCGATAGATATACATATATTGTATATAGGATGTGTGATGTGAGACTGAATAGGACGAATCATGTGATGTGAGACCGAATAGGATGAATCATGCATCATACCTTTGTTTCATTCATTCCGGGGTCGTAATTAAAAGTCGAACAAGTTAAATCGTGATCTAAAAAGAAGTTCCTGCTCGTTCCTTTAATTAAAATTCGTTGTACTAATGCACTCACTGATTAAAAGCCTTTCTTATTTAAAACAGATGGCCAGGACCAAGCAGACCACACGTAAGGCTGTGAGCAGGAGGGGTCTCCACCGGCAGGATGGGCAGAGGGCTGTTCCTCTCCCACCAGTGACCCACACTCCTTCCCAGGTTGAGGGCGGGATGCTTCACACCCGCTGCCGTGAGGAGAACGGCCTTGCGCAGATCCTCTACAGGGCTCTGCATGAGATGAGGTGCCGACCTTGCCCCTTCTACTCGATGCAGACAGTGCACGGAGAGGGGAGTTGCTTGGCTCGCGTCGTCCTTCCCGCGGGCCCTCTCACCGCAAGACAGATGATCACCACCTACGGGGCCAACGAGGAGGAGGCCTATGACAACGTGATTCTGGCAGCCATCACCGCACTGAGCTCCTTGGCTATAGCAGGCACTTCGGTGCTGCGCTACCTCCCTACAGACGGGTACGACGACGAGTGGGTCCGTCGTCACACGCTGCTGGAGAGTCAGATTGACACCATGCCCCATGCTGCGACTATGGAGTTTTCCCGCAGTGTGCACGGCATGTACATCCACACTGAGGACCGTGCCGAGTACTACCTTGACCAGTATGTGGCGTCGCAGGCTCGTGTTCGGGAGTTGGAGGCAGAGTTGGCAGCCAGTGCAGCTCAGGAGGCAGGTAGCACGGCGACCAATGGCCACTCTGCTGCTTAGGGTGGTGGATTCAGTATGAGATGAGGACGCAGTTCTTTTGTACGTGTGGCACATTATGAGCGATGTTTTGTACTATGCCGCTCCGTGCGTTTATTCATGGATGTACCAAACATTGGTGAGGTCGAGAGAACTCATTTGTGTACACCATGTAACCGATATTCGAACTCTAGGTTGATGTCTCGCTGTGGTGGGCGTGATGACCCCACATCTGTATTAAGTGGACCTTTAGCTTGCTAAGACCATCTAATATGTATGGAGTAACTGCTGGATGCTTATGGACCATGTGGGATGGTGTAGTACCCGCGAACTTGAAAAATGGCACCCGAATCTTGGTTTGGATGCAATCTGAAATCCTAGAGTGCAGCAGCTTAAACTGAGCATGGCATGAAATCTGTTGGGTTTGGGAAAAATTTTGTATACCAAACTTTTTGGGAACTTCTAGTTGCACAACTTTGTCAATTGGACCTTCTTCTGGATGTGCTATGTTTCCAAGTTATGGTAAGATCTCTTTGAATCTGGATTCTGAACTGAAATAGCCAACCCGTAAGATGTGCATGTTCCAACCTGTAGTTGGTGGTTTCCAGCTGGAATATATATACCAAACTTGTAGAATAGGGAGTCTAGAATGACTTTGTTATACAAAGTTTCCTCTAAAACAGTTCGGTTGGGGAGATATAGTCGAAAACATTTAAGATCAGAATCTGGACAGAATTGACATACAATGATAAATGATGGAATTTGACCAAGAATCCAAGGGAAGGAATCAAAACGATACATAACAAAGTCATAGAGCACAAGATAAGAGAAAATTTTTCTAAAGCCGTCATGGTGTGAATATGCACCAAACGTGCACCGCACACTTTTTAAATCAGTAGTTACCATTGGCGAATGTCTGACCTCGCGAAATGAGGGCTAACCCTTCATGTCCAATTAAGTGGTTTCATTGAATTACATGCTTTCATGTATTTGTAACATATCATTGATGCTATGATACTTTATCATCGCATCGGTTGCACTGAAGATGGACTAAACACGGTTGGCCTTATTTTTGCAGATGGTGAATACCCGAATGGTTAGTCTTCGGGGCAGTCAGCGCAAGGCGCTCCACCCCCGCTGGAGTTGGCCACTCTTGTGGTCTAGTAGGCCGAGCTGATCCGTCTGCTGGCGAAAGATCGCCAGGCCCGTGGGCAACAGCAGCCGCAGGAGTACCGCCCACGTGGCATCACCTACCAGGACTTTGAGGGGCTGCGACCCCCAGTCTTCACCAATTGTCCTAAGTCACTAGCGGCAGACGACTGGCTTCGTACCATCCAGTCCAAGTTCACCCTTCTGCCGGGGATCACTGAGCAAGAGAAGGCTCATTTTGCTGCTCAGCTTCTTCAGGGACCTGCGGGGTGTGGTACGCCACTTTCCTCGCCAGGCAGGAGGAGGGCCATGAGCCCACATGGGAGGAGTTCTGTCAGGATTTTCGGGCCCACTACATCCCGGCAAGTTTGATGGAACAGAAACGCCGAGAGGGCTGAGACCTCAGATAGGGCAACAAGACCGTCATGCAGTATGTGCAGGCCTTCATTCACCTCTCTCAGTATGCCCTGAGGGATGTTGCTACCGAGCCTTAGCGGGCCGAGAGACTCCTGGAGGGCCTTGACCCTACTCTTCGGACGCACCTGGCACGGCGCTACCAGAGCTTCACCGAGCTGGTAGACACTGCCCTCGACATGGAGAATCGCCTCTGTGCCGCCAATGAGGACTAGAACCGCAAGAGGCTAGCCAACACATCATCGTCTGGCTCTTCGCAGAAGCAGAAGACCACCTACAAGCCCCCATAGCAGTACTACCAGCAGCCTCGTTATGTGGTCCGGCCTAACCAGCCAGGGTGGATCCACAGGGCGACACCGCAGCAGCAATATCCTGCCTATCGAGCACCTGCGTAGTTGCCGGCCCCCTGTGCTCCCACTGTTCCGGGGCCTGGTGCTCCATGCTTCAACTGCGGCAAGATAGACCACTTCAGTCGGGACTGTAGGGCACCCCATAGGATCTAGGGTCCTACCCCTGTGGGTGGAAACCAGCAGAGCAAGCAGAAGGGACCCGCACTTAAGACAAGTCGTGTGCACTATGTCCACATGGAGCAGATTCCCGCCGGAGAACCGGTACTTGCTGGTATGTTCATGATCAACGGTCATCCGACCGTCATGTTGTTTGATTCTGGGGCTACACATACCTTCATCAGTAAAGCAAATGCATTGAGCCATGGGGTAAAAATGTACAAATTGAAACAAAACTATCACATCACAGCGTCATGTTCACCTATTGAAACCAGTTTGGGGGTTAGACAACTTAAGTAGAACATTGGCACGGAGAGTTTTATTATCAACCCCGTGGTACTGCCACACCAGGGGATTGATATCATTTTGGGTATGAATTGGATGAAAGAGCACAATGCAGTCCTGGATGTTGGCAGCATGACAATACAACTGAGATCAAGTATAAGTGGCAAGGTTATGCAGATACATATGCCAAATCAAAAACACATGACACCCACAGTAAATGCAACTGAACTGCAAGAGATTAAGAAGATACCAGTAGTGTGTGAATTCCCGGATGTGTTTTCGGAAGAACTTCCTGGTGTTTCACCAGATCGGGATGTGGAGTTCGCCATCGAACTCGTTCCAGGCACGGCACCTGTGTCAAAAAGACCATATAGAATGCCGCCGGATGATCTGAAGGAACTAAAAACACAACTACAAGAACAGCTAGACAAAGGGTTCATTCGGCCTAGCTCATCACTGTGGGGTTGTCTAGCTCTCTTTGTTGAGAAGAAGGATCACGGTGGGAAAAGGCCGTGTGTGGATTATCGGCCACTAAATGCAGTGACCGTCAAAAACAAATACCCGTTGCCACACATCGACATTCTATTTGATCAGCTAGCTAGGGCTAAAGTCTTCTCTAAGATTGACCTAAGGTCTGGCTACTATCAGATAAAGATTAGAGAAGAGGATATATCAAAGACAGCGTTCTCTACCAGATACGGCTTGTACGAGTATTTGGTCATGTCTTTTGGGTTAACCAATGCACCGGCTTTCTTCATGTATATGATGAATTTGGTGTTCATGAATGAACTTGATAAGTTCGTGGTGGTATTCATCGATGACATACTAATCTACTCCAAAGATGAGAAAGAACACGAAGAGCACTTAAGAATCGTACTCACCCGGCTTAGAGAACACAAGCTCTATGCCAAGTTCAGCAAGTGTGCATTCTGGCTGAAAGAAGTGAGTTTCTTGGGTCACATACTGTCTAAGAATGGAGTCGCAGTTGACCCTAGCAAAGTAAAAGATGTGCTAAATTGGAAGCAGCCTGAGACTGTGACTGAGATTTGGAGTTTTCTTGGTTTAGCGAGCTACTACCGCCGCTTTATCAAGGACTTCTCCAAGATTGCAAAGCCGATGACCTCGTTTACTAAGAAAAATGCAAAGTTCATTTGGAGTCCAAAATGTGAAGGAGCTTTTCAAACACTGAAGAAATTGTTAACCTCTGCACCAGTACTAGCTCAACCGGACATCACTAAGCCATTTGATGTGTATTGTGATGCCTCCGGCAATGGGCTCGGCTGTCTCTTAATGCAAGAAGGAAGAAGGAAGAGTAATTGCTTACGCCTCCCGCCAACTACCACCCAACACATGATCTTGAACTAGCAGCAGTTGTTCATGCACTGAAGATATGGAGACACTATCTGCTAGGCAATACCTGTCACATATATACTGACCACAAGAGTCTCAAATACATCTTCACGCAACCAGAAATTAACATGAGGAAGAGGTGATGGTTAGAGTTGATAAAAGATTATGATTTGGAGATCCACTACCACCCAGGCAAGGCCAATGTGGTAGCAGATGCATTGAGTCGCAAGGCCCATTGCAACTTCATTAAAGCCTGTCCGACAGCAAGAGTGATCTGCTGTGAAATGAACGAAATTGAGATACCCCTTGAGCAACAAGCAGAACTTTATAATATCATCATTGAACCCTCTATCAAAGCACAAATCATAGAAGCACAAAAGCAAGATAAGGGTATGGCATATATTCGTGAGGGTATTAGTGAAGAGAAAAAGGCACGTTTCACACTTGATGACCAAGGCGTTCTGTGGTTCAAGAATCGTCTAGTGGTGCCTAAGGACTTGGAGTTGAGGAAGAAAATACTTGATGAGGCACACACTTCAATGTTCACAATATACCCAGGCACCAATAAAATGTATCAAGACTTAAAACCAATGTTTTGGTGGACCCGCATGAAACGAGAGATCGCCAAATACGTATCTGAGTGCGACGTGTGTAAAAGGGTAAAAGCGGATCACCTAAAGCCTGCTGGTATGCTTTAGCCGCTTGAAGTTCCAGCATAGAAATGGGAGGATATACACATGGATTTCATCATGGGGTTGCCCCGAACTCAGAAGGGGTATGATTCAATATGGGTGATAATAGACAGATTTACAAAGTCAGCTCACTTCCTTCTTAGTGAAGACAATATACCATGCCAAGACCTATGCCAAAATTTATCTAGCTCGTATTCTCCCTTTGCACGGAATCCCAAAGACCATCACTTCCGACCGGGGCCCGCAATTTGTCTCCCGTTTCTTGGAGCAATTGCATACAGCTCTGGGACCACCTTGGTTCATAGTTCGGCATACCACCCTCAAACAAGTGGTCAAGTAGAAAGAGTAAATCAGATTTTAGAAGATATGTTGAGGGCTTGTGCACTGACCTATTCCACCAAGTGGGATGAATGTCTCCCCTTGGCAGAGTTTGCTTATAACAACAGCTACCAAAAGAGCTTAGAAATGGCTCCTTTCGAGGCTCTCTATGGTAGAAGGTACAGGACACCACTCAACTGGTCTGAGCTAGGAGAGCGAGTTACATTTGGCCCTGACTTGGTGACAAAAGCCGAAGAACAAGTGAAACTCATACACCACCATCTGAAAAGAGCACAGTCTCGACAGAAAAGTTACTCCGATAGGAGAAGAAGACCATTAGTCTTTGAGAAGGGCGATCATGTGTATCTTAAGGTATCACCAATGAAGGGGGTACAACGGTTTGGAGTAAAAGGGAAGTTAGCACCAAGATACGTTGGCCCGTTCAAAATCATTGAAAGATGTGGAGCCGTCGCTTACCGGTTAGAGTTGCCACCGCACCTTGTTGCGGTTCATGACGTGTTTCTTGTCTCGCAACTGAAGAAATGCTTAAGGGTACCAAAGAAAGTGATTGACACATCTCCAATTCAGATTGAACTGTATCTCACCTACGAAGAACATCCCATAAAAGTCCTTGACCAAAAGCAAAGATCAACACGCAGAAAAACAATCAACTTTTATAAAGCACAATGGAGTAATAACTCCGAAGAAGAAGCAACCCGGGAACAAGAGGAGTATCTACACATTAAGTCTCTTGGTTTTCTACCATCCACTTCAATTCGGTATGTTACTACAGTTTAATTTCAGGACCTAAACTTAATATATGCACATAGCACTAATTTCAATCGACTTGACCACCCACATCACATCAAAAATCTCGGGACGAGATTTCTTTAAGGGGGGTGGGTTGTGATGCCCTAGGCATCTCTAGTGCATTTCATGAGCATCATTGGCTTAATCACATCTCATAAGCATCATGTCATCTCATCTTGATGTGCATTTGACCCATATGAGCAAACTTGATAGAAATGCTAAGGGGGTGAACTTAGTTTCTGCATGAATGACACTATGAATGTGAGCATAACTTTGGTTATATTGAGTTTTAGGTGGGACTTTTTATACCAAACTTGTATATGATCTCATGATGAACAACTTTGGTAATTAGAGCTTTGACATGCACAAAGGTTTGCATAGGGATTTAGGGCTTTTACTGTCAGCCTACAAACACAGTCAAAATCTGAATTGTTTGGAAATTCCACTTTATCTATGATCTACACTCATTTTCATGCAAAACTCCAATTGAGAAAGTTTTAGATCTTGAAATTTTGATCAAAGTTGGAATAAAACATTTCAAGTGATTTTGGCCACAAATAGAACTTTTAAAATTTTCTTTACAATGGCTGGGTAGGTCAAACCTGGAACCTGAAGGCAAATTCAAATTTAAATCACATTTAGCCTCAGAATTTGAACTTGGGACTTTTGAAAAACTTGTAGATCACAAACGGAGAAACATTTTATCCAATTAGGTCTTCTTCAAATTCGGCATAGAAATGCACTAAAATAGCAACTTTCAGAGGAAAATAAAAACAGAAACACTGTGCTTTCCATTTTTGGAATCCCCTCTCGCTGACAGGTGCGGCCACGGATCCGAGGCAGCCACGCTGCTCGGCTGGCGAACGTCGCGTGGACGGTGGCGTACAGGCTGCGGCCCTCGCCCTCGGATCGAGCCCCGACCAGCGGCATTAGGTGGAGGGCTCTCCCCTCCCTCGGTTTCTTCCCCCCACTCGCCTCCCCGACCTTCCCTGCTCGCTCCCTCGCCCTCGCCCAGTCTGCGCACGCCATTAGTGGAGCTCGAGCTCTCGCTCGAGTTTGCCACTGCCGCCACCGCTCCCCGCTTCCCGCGCCCCGAAACCCCACCGCTGCCTCCCCCGCGACCTCGCGAGTCTGACGCACGAGGCGGTGTCGCCATCCCCGTCGCCGTTGTGCAGATCAAAGCCTCCGCCCGCCGACCGCGCCACCGAGCTCACCGCCAGTTAACCGCCCCGCGCGTGTCTCACCGCTTCACCATCTGCGTCGCCACTACTCCCAGCTGGTGCGTTGGGTCTGGGAACACCTTTCTAGTCCCGCGTCGCGGCCTCTGAAGGACCCACCTCGCCGGCGTGCGAGCGCCTCGCCGCGCGGCCGACGGCGACCAAAGGTTGAAGATCACCGGCCACATTTTAGATCTAAACCTTATCCTTTTGTGATTTTCGTTTCGGTCCTTGTTACTGTTGAATGTGCCTTGAGTAACTTACGTTCTAGTCCCTGGAGTCTACGGTTAATCGTGTTTAGGCCCCGGATCTATGGCTTTTTTCTTTAATTGGATTTTTAATTCGGCAGAAACTTGGGAAAATCACCAAAAATCACACGAAAATCCAAAAATAGCAAACTAAGATGCATTGTAATCCTTGTTGATAGATCTATCTGTTGGGTATGATGGTTGAGCAGGAAAGGACATTTTTACCCCTGATCTTGTGCATGCATGTGAAAACCTAATAAATAGGAAATATAGGTTAAATGAGCTCCAAAAATTATGAAATTTGAAGAGAGGCATTGTTAGCATATCTAGGCCCTGTATAAATTTTGGTAGCCCTAGCATGGACTGTTTAATTACTGTTTTACCCTTGCCAAGTAATTAAGCATATTTCTAGAATAAGAAAAAGGTTGCTATAGTGAATAATGCTCTAGGTGACTTCATGGGCTTGGTGTGAGCTCTAGGTTATGAAAATGACTCACTGTTGGAGTAGGATAGTTGTGCATGTTAAGTATAGGCACTGATTTAAAAATGCCAATTAATTCAACTTTAATTGAATAATAGAAAATGTGAGACTAGTATATTTAATAAATGCCACTATAGATCGTGATGAAACTCAGGAGTATCTAGGTCATAGCTACTATTTTGGAATGCATGTTAGGAATGCTAGGTTGGCTATATAGAAAATAGATGTCTAAATAAACTTTGGTCATTTTACAAGAATGGATGTTAAATCACTACGCACTCTCATGTTGTTATATGTGATAGGCAAAGTTAACCTTAGGTGATGGTTTGTACGATTTATTAGTACTGAACAAGTTTCAACACAAAAATGAATAACTCCATTCCATAATCATGATTTATTGCATCGGATCTGCACCATAAGCAAGCATTTGCACTTACTCATACTCATATTGCACTTTGTCATGCATATAGACCCCGCGAGCGAAGGACCTCTGCCGGAGCAGCCGATAGTAGAGGAGCCCGAGGAAGAGCAGCATCAGGAGCCGGGAGACCAGCAGCAAGGGCCCGACTATGTTCCGGAGGAAGCTACTGACCCTAGCGAGGAAGGTAGGCAGGACCATGTTTAACCCAACAAACTAAGTTATAATTGATGATTACGCATATGCATTAAGAGTTGATTGAAACCGAATGCATTAGACTCCTTAGCCGCCTTGGCCCTAGCACCTATACTTAAAGTTCGCAGGACTGAGTATGCCTAGAAGTTGTTAGGTATGAGTAGACATGAGTGTGTAGGACTCGTCACGTAGGTGTTTTCAAAGTTACAAGATATTACTATTATGCCAATTATCACTTATGTTCATGATTTAAATGGAGACCGGGCGGAGATTTTATTTTTTGTATTTACTTTTCATGATGTCGTACTTTGGACTCCGCCCGAGTCATGTAAGGTCCGTCCGTTATTCTCCTATTGGTCGGCATTACATTGCTAGAGTGGTTAACCGGGATATGTGATCGGTGAAATCTTTTCTGGGTTCGTCCGAAGCACAGAGACACGTTCCTACCCGCTGGTTGAGAGGAAGGTGGCCTGGGGGAGCTTTGTACTCATTGTGGGGAGACCGAGATGTCGGCAGGTTCGTTATGGGGGCACAACCCGGAGGCTAGGCAAGAGTGAATCGAACTTGGGACGAGGCAGATTAAGATTGGGGCTATACGTGGGAACGCGATGGCCAGTAAGCATATACCCCTGGTATGATAGTTATTCCCGGTAATTAAAATCGATTCGAATCGCTGATGACTACTGGGTGTGGGAATGCCAATACCTTTGACGTTCATCATAGTAACTACTTAAACACTCTATATTTAATACTCATGAGTTTGAATATCACATGCTTGTATTGAACTGTTTACCTTACTGCAATTTACTATTATGTTGATGTTTATACAAATGATGAAAACTTATCACTTATGTTGATCATGACACTGTTTAAAAGCAATGGCTAAGGATCCACTTACTAGTAAGCAGCTTCGCGTCAGCCGTAAGCCAAATCCATTAAGTCCTACTGAGTAATTAGTACTCAGGGTTTGCCACCACATTTTGAGCGCAGGTATGGAGTTAATGGTTTGCACCTGTGTTGGAGGTAGTGCATGCTCCCATCTAGGATGATTCTGCATGAGCGGCACAAAGTCAACAACGGTGGGCTCGATGTTGTTACTTTTAATGCAAGTCTTTTAAGATGTTATCGTGACCCTTGAACTTTAATATTCCACTGCGAGATACTTTTGAACTTGCTATGTCATAACTCTATATTGGAACTGTACTTTATTTGAAACTGATTTGTAACTAAGTCTATTATTACTCTATTTCAACTGCCTGAGATGATGAATCTATTATGGCTCCATCGTGGGCTGGATGTGTACGATGTCGGTTCTTCTGGGATTTGGTAATATCGGGGGTCGAATGACTCTCGATGGATGACCGGGTTTAGTTTGGTCTAGGTGTACTGCGAGCCAGAGGTGGCAGGTGTGCTTAGCCCGGATTAAATCGGCGGTTCCGCCACAGTTTAGTAGCATCCAATCTTACGAAGATACAACATGTTAAGATAGGAACGATATTACCTGGTGAACATGTGACATCGGTCATTGTGCAGCAAGCATGGCCGTATTATTGGAAGGGATGTCCTCAATCAACAATGGTAGTAGATAAGGGATTAGGGTAGTGAAGGAGACAGAGGCAATGGTTTGACCATATTAGCAAATCTACATTAGATCTACATTAGGTTGGTGATGACCGAATCGAGATGTGCTACTAGAGAAGGAGGTGGAGGGTGAGGTGGCACATAGGATTAGGAGACACTGTGATGGGCAGTGATAGGCTTTAAGCAACGTTTTCTCTATCACACTTACACTCATCGTCCCTCAAGCCATGATAACAGGTCCAGAATCAACCCCATCTCAACTAAGAATCAAGATACTCTCCAGTGTAAAGTATCATACTACGATATTAAAAAATGACACATAAGACAAAAAAAAAGTATGATATTGTTAGGGAAAAACATCCACCACAATGTACAGTATCATACATAAATGCTTAAATAATTAATTAATGCGATGTTTGTGTATATGAAAGTGGATCCATCGTATTAGAGTTTGTATTATGGTTTAAGATAGCGTTTCAAAACATCTAAGTTACAACTTTTTTATCTCTCACTCATCAACGAGTGCCATTCTACCCACCAAAAAGAAACAGCGCAGCATGAAATTATTTCGTTGCCGTGCGCGCAGCCGGTCCAGATTCCAAGACGTTTCTTCCTGGCCCATATTTGATCTTTCGGGCCTGGCGCACCGGTCACCGCCAAGCGAATTCCGTTCTAGCCCATGGATAATGTGCACGTTTATGTTTTCTTTCCCAAGCGCACAAAATCAAGCCAACAGGATGAATCGATAATGGATGGATGATACAAAACTCAACACGTCCTAATATTTTATGATTGCCTTTGAACATCATGAATTTCTTGTAATTGTTTTACACGTAATTATTTTATTGGTATATTGAGGTAAATGATTTGTATTTTAGGATAGAATATTTTTCTTGTAAAAATAGAAAAATTTCCTTCTAAACATGGAATGATTTTTCTCTTTAACTTAAATGCTCTCTTGCGAAGCTGAAATATCCTTCTTTTAATGTAGAAATTTTTTTAGTTAAGTTTGTGAACTTTAAATAATTTTTTGACAAAGTAGAACATTCTTTTACCTTCGTAATGATTTTCTCAAAAAAGCTAGAATGATTGTCTTGATTTTGTTGCTCCACTGACTAGAATAGTATCCTATCGTGATGAGAAAAATGTACTTTATCTACCATCCAAATATATTCAAATTGATGTTTTACGTACGTGCCCTGACCACCAGAAAAAAAAACTACTCCTCGCTTTCATGATATGTGCATGTTGCTTATCTCAAATTGACACCAACATGCTCGCCTCAAACCCTCTTAAGAAGTTGAACATGCTCCTAAAGTTCTACCGGTCCAAGCCCTAGATTCTCGTATCATGTGTGAACAATGCGGGAATGGGCCACTTAGAGAACAACTGCCCTAAAACGCAACCAAAGGACGTTAACTTCGTCAATAATAATGACAACCCGTCCTCAACTGAACTCAAGACCCTACCTTGCTTTCTCTAGCTAAAGTATTTCTTCAGATAACTCAGCAGCTTCCTAAGAACAATTCTTTCGATCAAAAAACTGTGTCATAGCATTAGTAAGAAATTTATATAAATAGTATATAAATTTAATATTTATATAGTTTAAAAAATTGGTTGTATGATTTTTTTTTGGTCATGCACGTGCACTTTACTAGTATTTACTAAAAAATGCCGAAACCTTGATGACCGATAGATATCCTGTTAGCTCACGTTTCTAGTTTACTAAGCAAACCAAAGGCTCAAAGCATTGGATTGTACAGCTTCTGTTAGTACAGACATACCTGCCTGCAATAGTGCTTTTTGCCCTATAGTTAAATCTATATCGATGGGAGAATTCACGGCCTCCGGGTGCTTCTCTGGGCTTGCCTCTAGGCCTCCAGGCGCTTCTCTGTGCTTGCGGCTTGCCTCTACTGCTGTTCCACACCGCGTTTCTCTCCCGTTTCACGCTGATGTTTCCCTTCTGTAGACCTGCTTGCTGTCACATGGCCCACTTGACTGGCACCTACAGCACGCTACCACCTTGGGGCTTTGGTTCATTTGCTTCCTTTGCCCATGCAACGCTGCACGATTCTTGCCTTCCTCCTCTGTTCGTCTTTGCTGAGGTTCTTTCTCCGTTGTTGTTTTTACATGTGTGTTTTGCTTTGTTGTTCTTGTATACTTTCAGTTTTCAGGTAATGTGAGCTGCCAGCGCCGGCCTGTAGCCGATGGGTCCGCATCCGTGGTCGCCTCCACGGTGGCCGTGCCCGTCGTCTTTGCTCAGGTCCATCCATGGCAGTGGCTCGAAACTTGAGAGGGGGCGGCTTGCTGTAGGTGATGGCCATTGTGCTGATTCCATGTTCAGATTGTTTGCCATGTCATGTTACTGTTTTTTCAGTCGGTTGCCGTTTGTTGTTGTAGGGCTTGTAACTGTATTTGATCAGTTCTGCTGCCTCTGTTCATTGACTCATTGGGCTTCATCTGGCTTCTGTTGCCGCACTTCATAGGCGGATACGCGGTGCTACGGATGGTTGTCGTCCTTGCTCCCTGCTTCTTGTGCTGATTCAAGGTGCACTTATGCTGCAATGCCAACTTAGTGGCTGTTCGTCCCTTTGCTCTCACACCACGTCGTCGTTGTGTTCGGACGGCTACCACAAAGTTGGGGTATGTCGTTGGGCTACCCTCGGTTTGACCCTCTTGCCCGCTGAGGGTTCCCATCGGCTCATCGCTTTGTGGCTGCAGGATGCCGGCGAGTGTGCCTATGATGGCCCAAAACGCCGTCTATGCGAGTCTCTTTGGTTTGGTGCTAAAAGTGACTGAACCAAAATTTTAGTAAGTCAATTTGGTTTGCTAAAATTTTAGCTTAGCCAACTTTGGCATTGAACCAAACAGACCCTGCATGTCCTTTGCCTCGCCCTATCATACAGGTGTTATCATCGGTAGCTAGCTACACGGTATGAGTTTACAGACTCATATCATGTGTGTCTGCCGCCTCTGGTTCCAAATTTCTAGCTCGGTGGGCCTGACTACACATGGCGATACTGCTTTTCAGATACGGTAAACATATGGAGAACCGTAGCAGTAGCCACGACTAGGGATGGCAATGGGTAGGTATTCGTCGGGAATTACACTTCCATACCCGTATCCGCGAGAAAAAAAACTTACCTATTACAATACCCATACCCGCTGGCGGGTATGAATTTTTACCCATACCCGTATCCGCGTGAGTAAAAAAACCCGTCGGGTAACCCATACCCGATTAAATACCCACTATGCACATATTTAAATAGAAGAAATATAATTAATAATAGCATAATTAAAAATATAAAACACTAAATATGAGTAAATAAATTGAAGAAAACAATAAATGATATTGAAACACGCAAGTTAACCATATTTTTGCCTAATATACATTTATGTATGCTTAATAACGTAGAATAAATATATAGTTGAGTCGGGTATAAATTACCCATGGGTACAGCGGGTATAGGGTAGTATGCATCCGTACCCGCACCCGTGTACCCGACGGGTTTAAGATTGTGCCCATTAACGTACCCGCTGGGTAGAGAAATCATCCCATACCCGTTTTTATATCGAGTAAAACCCGTCGGATACTCGGATTTCGGGTACCCATTGACATCTCTAACCACGACATTATTGTTTACGGTGGGTGGTCAGGCACTTTGTCTATGACATCGGGTCTTCCCATTTAACTACCATTTTGACTAATGACAATCTTAGCCTTGCGTTCAGGCACACAAAATGTGATTGCCAGTTAAAGATTGAACAAAAGAAAATGCCTATGTCGCGATGTCTGTGTTGTCCTATGTAGCTTGCTCTTTCTTTTCTAAGGTAGCTATTTAAATTATGGAAGATGCATCTTGATAATTGCTACTGATTTGAAGAACTGTTTTGCCCTTTAACCTCAAACAGATGCATGACTTATCCAAAATAAAATAAAATAAAATGCATGGCATAGCTCTACCTAAACAGAGAATAAGGCTAACTCAAACGGATCATCTATTCCATTATCAATATTTAAACTCCATGCTGTTAATAGTATAACTACATTGTAATTTTTGTACTATGGATGACCGTACAAATAATCTGCTGGACTTGGGTCCAATATGGGCGCAGCATTAGCGCGCCAACCTGCCTAGTAGATTATGCTCTCCAGTATATTGACATATGTTACATAGCTCATATCATAAATCAGAAGAAAATTGCAGCATATATGCGATCGAAGAGCCGTTACAGACTACCAACATAATCAGCTCAAAGTTTGGGCAGACCACATGTTGTCATAGTACTCTACTACCATAGGAAACATCTGGGTTGGGTCCTCACCAACCCTCAGAGGAAGTCCACTATGACTTCTTCCAAGAGGTCGCCATGTAACATCCTGGCTACCTGCTGCCCCACCATATTGATGTTGTCGCTTACTTCCAGCCACTTTGCATCAAGAACCATCTCATCAGGATGCCCTGTGACAGAATTTTCACGCTGCCTAACAATAGTCTGCCAAACCTTCTCAACAGGCCCTTCTGGGCCCCAAAGAGGCACACAGTGTCTACTAGGTTGCACCCATGGGTGCACATCAACACATGGTGCAAGGACTTCGGCAAGGATTGAATTCACGAGGTCAAACAGAAGCCTCCTCTCAGGCTTTGCCCATGTGATGATTTTGTTGTACTTCCTCTCAAGCCTATCAAAGACATGAGGGCCAACAGGGCAGCCAGGCGAGTACCATGATTTGCAGATAAGCTGCAGGTCGGCAACTATGATACCAGAGCAAATAAGTATGTCAAGGAGGTACGAGAAGTCTCTGTCTTCCTCGACTTGAAATGCTTCCAAAGATTGATAAGCAGAATGGTCCTCATCATCACTTGACAACGAAACTTCAGGTTCATCATGATGTTGATGGCCATCTCTTCGTTTCTCTACAACAACGGAAAAGAGTGAAGCATCCTTCAAGAAAACCATGAAAGTGAAAGCTTCTTAAGCCATATTTGTTTGAGGAATTTTGTCATGCATAACTGCTCCTTAGTTTGGCACATTCCTAAATGCACCCTAAGAATGTTCGGTTTTGGCGTCGCTTGCAAATTAGAAATTAAAATGCCACTATTAAAATCTTAACAGACTTGCTACTGCACTGCAGCATTTTCCTTTGTTTTACTTGAAACAATTAAGTTGTCTCACTTACTAGCCATGTCTTGTAAGTCATATTTGAAACATCCTGAAAAACAACTATCTTCATCAGTTGGAGGATCAAGAATGGACACTGGGCTTGGTTGCTCAACCTCTTTCAAGCCTTTGCCAGACATTGTTCCATCAGTATGATCAGAAGCCAGTATTGATTCATACTCATGAAAACGGATAGGCAATCTTGTCACCTGAAAGATACAAGGAACCTTTAAATTAGTTGCACAATGCAAAATTCACAATGTCACAAAAAAATACAAAGGATAGTGAATTAAGACATATAATAGGCTATCTTTTATGTTTAACGTTCCAAACATATCAATAGATCAGAACTACAGACATTCACATGAAAAAGTCACCAGCATCTACATTCCAACATACCAGAGCGAGAAGCATCTTCCTAGTTACTACTACACCTGAATAGTGCACATCCGTTTCAGAAAAGTCAATGAAACATTACTAGGATTTAAACATATTAAACATTAAATTAAGAGCAGCAGTAAATGCAGAATGTCTATTGACAGAAAAGTGAATGGTTTGGGCTTGAGTATATATACTAGACTACTAGACCAGATTGCTTTAATTTTCTAGCAGTCAATGAAGAAAGATCTAGATGTACCCTGGTCCACAATTAAGTGAGCATACAACTAATGTATCCACCACTAGAATCTTTCTGTTTTCGGTTATCTAATTCATGGATGCAAAGGCACATACCCTCTGTTTCCTAGATAATTGCAAGTCAAATGCAGAAGGTTCAGATTCAGCATGTCGTTGCACTAAGTCTTCATCAGTTGTGAACAATACTTTCTCGTTTAAGCAGTCAGGATTTGAAAAGTTGTCAGCCACCAGATGTTTGAAACCAGAAACTTTCCTCAAGTTAGCTTTGTTTTCATTGCCAACTTGCTTCAGCATTCTGGGTTTATCCCGGAAAGAATCAAACTGATATTTACCGTTGTTGTTACTATTGGATGTATTTGGATTATTTCTACCCAGAGAGGGCCCTTCCAAACAAGAATTTCTGTTGTTTGAGCCCTGGATAGACAACAGAGATGCATGCTTTGGTAAAACTATAAAGCATCCGTCCTTACTATGACCATTGTCCTGGTCAATTCTATAGCCTCGAATCGGAGCATGAGAGTCAGATTTTAGCTTTAGCCTTTCGGAATCTGATAAAGCAAACATTTCTGCAAGAGTTTTTGAACCAACAGCTAATTCTGCATCATGCTTGCGTATTTTCAGCTGGCGTGCTGTTTGATGATGATCTGTTAGTTTGCCTGAAGTTACCATCACCACACGAATGCCTCTGAGATGATCCAGAGCAACTCGCATCAACAGTGCTAAAATGATGTAGTGCACCCTGTCCAATTGACAGTGGATCAATGGAATCACTAGTACAGAATCTTTCTTCTCTAATTCTAGGAGCATAAATATCTTCTGTATCTAAAAGATGTTGCTGAATTCTTCCATTACCCATCACAGGAAACTCAGATTGCTTATATTTCAGGCCTCTCTTGCAGTTCTTATTCACATGAGAAAGGTATGGAACGGAAAACATATTTTCTCCACCATGGTCGTTCTCCAAGCATGGCTCCAAAACAACAATGCTGTTCAAATCTCTGTTCTCCCCTCTAGATAAAATTCTGAAATTGTTAAGTGACGAATTGGCTAAACCCACAGGGTACCTTGTGCAATCACTTGCTGCATCTTTCTCATACCGATAATTTGGTGAACAGTTCATTTCATGGGGCTGCGTCTCAAATAAAGGATTGTTTAATTCCACCAAGTTCAGATTACCCAAGCCATCAGTGCACTCCAATTTGCAATCATGTGTATCATCTCTATAGAGAGTTTTCGATGGCATGAGCCTTTTTAATCTTAGAGCTCTTTGTTTCAAGCTTGGTAAGCCTTTAGGGAAATGATGGGACCTCTCCTTTGTGGCAACCTCTAGTGGCTCATCTGAGACTTCAAAGACATCCTTAAATTGATGATTCCGACTATGGACTGCATTAGAAGGTGGCAATACATCAATTCCCATCAGCTTTGCAATCACACTCGGTGATGAGCGCCTTTGCTCTAGTTCATTTGATACATCCTTCCCAACAATTATTTTAGTTTGACAGCTGCCAGTTCTTCGCGGCTTGCAGTCCTTATATCTATAGCCAAGCTACACGAATTTGATTAAAAGAATGGCAGAAACAGACTTTTTAGTGCCTCAGTTTTGATAGCATAGGTTATATTAAAACCAATATAATTGAAGAGGATGTAATTTAACTGCAGAAACCAACTCACCGAAATTTGTTCCATCTTCAAGTACCAGTATAGCAAGGATCAACTGTGCGTAAGAACTGCTACATCATCTTGTGCAAGTGCTTGGTGCCTACAGATATACATGAAAAAAATCAGTGATATCTTTATAATTATTTGTTGATAAAAGGATATAAAGAATGCACATAAGATGAAGAGGAAGAATGAACATAGAGCACTCAATATCTACCATTTTGGTAGAACATAACTAAGTTATCGTTGATTAAACTGCTATTAAAATTTACACCACTAATCATGTTGCTATTATTTGATTATTGATTTAGAGAAGTTCTATTGAGCCATTCCATCACTAGTAACAAAGGTCAGACCCCAGAAAGAACATATCAGTAACGAGCGGCACAGTTGTGGCATTCATGAAGAGCAGTACCAGCAAATTTGCAACCACCTAATCGAAATTTTCTTGTCAGTCAAAAAGCTTTGCTAATTGATTGCGTTTGAACATGGATAGGCTTCATTGTCTCCACAGAGAAACAAGTCGTTCCACCACTGCCCAATCTGAAAATATAAACCAAAAAATGAAGAACCAAAACAGATCACAGCAGTGCTCAGCGTCCTCCAACCATATGGTGAGCTCATGGTCAAGGACTCCGCCCTGCCATCCACTAGGCCTAGTTTGGCAACTCTTGGATAAGTAGATTGGAGGGGTTGGGGTGGGTTTAAATCCACAATACATCAAAATCCCTCCCCAACCACTCCAATCCCTCTCAATCCAAGAGTTGCCAACTAGGCCTCACACTCAGTGTAAGCCATGAGAAAATTATCTCAGCACGACTGCACGAAGGGTTTGTTAGGAAGGAAACGAATCATTTTGAGCAAAAAGAGGTCAGTATCTTGAGATGGTAGGCATGCAGTTTATGGTCCATTACAACTAACCGAACTAATACCGCACTGGAACAAACTAAACTGATGCCACTCCACCTTTCAGGTGTTTCAATGCCACATTCTCAGAAAGGGGCATCAAAAAGTAGAGAGAGAGAAAAAAAAGGCAACAGACCTGCATAAAGGAAGCCATAAAGCGCTGGAAGCAGCTTTCTGGGCGCAAGATCCTGGCGGCCTTTTCACCAAATCTGTTCCTGAAACTCTTGGGAGACAGGTGGGCCGCAGCAGAAAACGGGCGAAGAACCCAGGGGACTCGCCTCCCAGCTCCGGCGAACCTTTCCGCCACGGGAAGCAGCAAACTAGCAGCAAGAAACCCGCCAACGACTACCCAAGCCCCCCGCCACCGCTCCAAGAAAAAAAAAGTAGCGGCGACCGCAACTAATTTGGTAGGAGAAGCGAAATGCGGACGGGGGCGCTGTCCTTCCCGACCCATCCTGTAGGTTAAATTTCCCGCTCCAACTCTTTTATTGTCAGTATCTCTGCCGGATAGATTCGGGAGGAGGGAGGGGGAAGGCCGAAGGCGAGGGAGGAAGAAGATGAACACAGAGCACATCACTGGCTCGGGGACCTCAAGAGTCAAGGTTCAAGGCCCAAATCCTACACGTGCAGCTGTCACTGCCCACTAGGCCCGGGCTTCGTGGACCCCACGGGTCAGCGAGGCGCGGTCGGTCACACCGCGTGGAGGGCGTGTTGGCGGAGTTATTGGCGGCGTTAGACGAACTGATTAAATTCGGGGCGTTTAGATCCATGTGCGCCCATTGCGAAGCGTACACAGATTGGTGCCACTTCGCGGGTCGCACATGGGCCCGGACGCCGTTCACCATTCCTAGGGCGCCACGTGGGACAGCACCGGATGGTATGTGTGCACGTAGCGGTTCTGCTACGATGGGGACTCGACGGGGCTGAAGTGCTCCGTCCTCCCCGACCACGGTCCCTTCATCCGGATGCTGGAGGCCGAAGCCCTCACTCTGGATCTCCTCGTCATGGCGGCATCTCCCCATCTTTGCGTGAACGCCGGGCTTCGTCGCCGGCGCCGGCGATCAAGGCCGTGGCCTCCCCATCGTCGCCCCTGGCCTACATCCCCCCCCCCCTTTGATTCTGCGTTCTGTTGAGTCCTCATCGTAGCAGAGCCGCTACACACACATAGATCACCGGCACTGTCCCACGTGGCGCCCTAGGAGTGGTGGACGGCGTCCGGGCCCACGTGTGACCCGCGAAGTGGCACCGATCTTTGTACGCTTCGCAACGGGCGCATAGGGATCTAAACGCCCCGAATTTAATCAGTTTGTCTAACGCCACCAATAACTCTGCCAACACACCCTCCACGCGGCGTGACCGACCGCGCCTCGCTGACCTGTGGGGTCCACAAAGCCCGGGCCCGGTGGGCAGCGACAGCGTGCGGTGGCAACGTGGGTGCACGTGTAGGATTTGGGCCCCAAGCCCTGACTCCTAAGGTCCCCGAGCCATTGTTGTGCTCTGCCTTCGTCTTGTCCCTCGCCTTCAGGCCTTCCCCCTCCCTCCTCCTGAATCTATCCAGCAAAGCGGGAAATTATGGATTTAAACCCACTCTGACCCCTCCAATTTACTTATCCAAGAGTTGCCAAACTAGGCCTAGTGGATGGCGGGGCGGAGTCCTTGACCATGAGCTCACCATATGGTTGGAGGGCGCTGAGCATTGCGTGATCTGTTTTGGTTCTTCATTTTTTTGGTTTATATTTTCAGAGTGGGCAGCGGTGGAATGATTTATTTCTCTGTGGAGACAATGGAGCCTATCCCTGTTCAAACGCAATCAATTAGCAAAGCTTTTTGAACGACAACAAAATTTGGATTAGGTGGTCACAAATTAGGTGGTACTGCTCTTCATGAATGTCACAATTGTGCCGCTTGTTACTGATGTGTTCTTTCTAGAACTTCTCTAAATCAATAATCAAATAACAGCAACATGATTAGTGGTGTAAATTTTAATGGCAGTTTAATCAACTTTGATAACTGAGTTATGTTCTACCAAAATGGCAGATATTGAGTGCTCTATGTTCATTCTTCCTCTTCGTCTTATGTGCATTCTTTATATCCTTTTATCAACAAATAATTGTGAAAAGTGTGAGATCTAGGAAGACAACATGTGCAAGGACATCATACCTGACGAGCGACTTGTGCACGACGTCAGGATAAAGGCAGTGAGCCTAGGCGAGGAAGCTTGGCAACGGGATTGGTATACTCCCGGTGATGCGGGAGTTTGAGAGCAGTGATGTTGGAGGGGAGCGGATGACAATGTGCCGCCGCTGCAGCTTGCTGAGCTGGAGTGCGTGCCTGACTGAATGCCTGTGGCCCAAACGGCGGCTTTTGCTAGGAGCCAGAGTTGCAACTGGCACGCAGCCTGTGGTGTACTTTTCGGGGTGTCGTCAAAAGAAGCAAGCTTGTAGAAAAATTTGAAAGCTGAAAGTAGAAGGCATTGTCAACAAATATGTAAGAATATATAATAAAGTTTATTGTAGTAATCTTTTGCGATGGTATGTTATAAAATAGGGTATTCTAAAAAAAGTTCGGGACCAAAGGCCGAAACAAGCGTAAGGCATCAGTAATTTAGCACTAGCAAGCTTGGAGCAGTGAACAATTTATCTAGCGAGTCTGAAGCGTCTCCATCAAGTTCAGTTAAAACCATCAATTCAGGGAACTCTGCATCTTGAAAGCAAAAAATATGGCTCTGGCCCATCAGTATGAGTGTGTATTCAGGCCTCCTAGCAAATGGTACAGTTAATTAGCAGTAAAATGATTTTACTGTCCATGTATTACTCAACACGTGCTTAACCATTGCACGGTTCTATATATTAGAATTATGAACACTTGTAATACAGTAGGCAATATTGATATTAACCACAGCAATCTGAACTGCTAAAATATGTATTTTGAGTCATCACGTAGCAAATGAATAATATTTTAAAGCTCTTGTCCGAAATACTAGTGTGCCTATGGATCAAATATTTATCAATATATCTATGGTCCGCAATCTTTCGAATAATAAGAATAGCCGGTTGCAACTTTTAAACAGACATCATTAGGAAAACATAACTGTGGAAAATCTAAGAAGTAAACCATCACATTGCGTCAATTTATTCATCGGTATATGGTAACTAGTATCTGGGAACAACCATATCTTTTGAACAAGATGAAATATTCTAAAATGTAGAAGAAACATACCAGATCTACAAAGCCATCGATGGATATGTGTCCCTTTAGATTCTAGGCGCCGCGGTTCGAGCTTGCTACATAAAAGGAAGGGAGCAGGAGGTGAAACCTGGCTGCACCATGTGGGGGGAGAATGGGGGCGCGACACATGGGGCGGCGATGACTGTAGGGTTCGGCGACGAAGACAGGGGTGTGGGATTGCGGCACGGAAGGGGAGCCGGAGCGGAAGGACGAGTCGGAGGGCCAGGCAGGCGAGGGCGAGTCGGAGCGGAACGGATCCGGAGCGGGAGGACAATCCGGGGCGGAGGGGCTGGCAGGCGACGACGAGTTCGAGGAAGAGCCCCGGAGCGGAGGGGCAGCCGAGCGGATGAGAGTACGAGACCCGGGGAGCGAAACGGCAGTGGATGGAGCTGGTGGGCCGTGGGTGGACCGTGGCGTGGCGCGACGCCATTTTCCTTTGTTGGCTTTCAGCTCTCTGCAGCAACAGTACAGCTATTTCGGAGAATCTCGCATTTTCTGTCAGAGGTTGAATTCGATGAACGGGGATAAGAGCCGTGTGGATCCAAAATTTCAGCACCGGTCACGTCGAATGTTTAGATGCTGGTTAAAAATATTAAATATAGTTTAATTATAAAACTAATTATATAGATGGAACTAAATGGCGAGACAAATTTATCAAGTCTAATTAATCCATGATTAGCAGATGTGATGCTACCGTAACTGGTCGCTAATTATGGATTAATTAGGCTTAATAAATTCGTCTCGTCATTTAGTCCTTGTCTATGTAATTAGTTTTTTAATTAAATAATATTTAATACTTCTAATTATCATCCGGACATCCGATATGACACGTGCTAAAATTTAGCCACGGGATCTAAACAACCCCTGAGAAAGCTGCTGGAGGTCAGTACTACGATATCGTTCCCTATATCAGATGGAAGAAGTTTATATTACACCCTTCAACTCTTCATCAAGTCCAACTTTCAACCCTAATCTATGAAACCGTCTACCTTTTCTCCTCAAACTCCCAAAACCGTGCAACCATCCCCTCACCCCGGTTTAGAGTCACGCTGGATGCCACCTCCACAACTCGTGGTCTATGTCAGTGTGCCAACGACGCCCCTGTCCCTCTCTGTCTCGTCCGATGCGCCTTTCTCCACCTGCATCACCGCCGGTGGCAGCCCCGCCTATCTACTTCATGCTTCTATGGATCCGGCCGAGGACCTCTCGCCGTTGCGGTGGTCACTGAAGCGGTAGCCGCCGCTGCGGTCGCCGAAGCTGTCGCCCAAGGCAGAGGAAGGGGGACCGGCAGAGGAGTTGGTCCGATGGGTAGAGGAGTTAGAGGCGGCGGCGGTGGCGCAGCCTCGTCGCTCCCCGCGAGTGGCACGCGGCCCCGCCGGCTCCACGCGAGTGGTGCGCGGGCGCGGCCCCGCCGGCTCCCCGGCTTCGCCTCCAAGCAACAGGAGCCAGCCGATGCCCTCTCCTGCTCCAATCTGCTCCTCCCTCACCGACGCGCTCGTCCGCGTCCTCCGAGTCGTCGACCTCCTGTCCTGTCGTCACTCGCCAATAGGCATGACGCCGCAGCTCTACGTCTCCTCTGTGTTCTTCAATAAGGAGACCTTCAAGTCCTTCTCCATGCTCAACATGCCCTCGATCTCCTTCTGCGCCATCGTCGTCGCCCACGGCGAGGCCCGCTTAGACGCCCATGGCGTCACGCTGCAGCTCGCCGTCGTCACATTCGAGGCCACGCGCCTCGTCCTCATCCAGATCCTCCTCACCTCCAAGGGCATCTCCCTCGACCCATCACACTTTAGTTCATATTTTGGACTAATGGAATAATGCTTAGTTCAAGGGTTAGCTGAAATTTAGCCCACTCATTAGCTGTCCTCTTTGATGCAAAATGACTAAACTTTAATGGCTAAACTTTAGTCCTCTTTATTCAAACACGCTCTTGGTAGTGCGGTAAACATGCACGTGCGGCACACACGTATAAATAGTAAAAAAATAAAACCCCATCGAAAACTCTATCCTTACCGCGGCTTAAAATATTAATAAAAAGGATAAAAAATAATCATACCCAATAGTTATTACGTGTTTTTGTTGTGTTAAATAATATTGTTGAACTCCAAACTCAAAGTGACCTCAAATATGTAAATAAAAAATTATGGACAACAGCAACACCCCGAAATTTAAGATCTCCCCCTAATTCAAAATCAATTTTTCAAAACATTGCTTGTTGTCGTGTTTATTAATATGAGCTCAGCGAAAATATCCAATATTCCAAATTATTTCTCCTCCAAATATATTTCAGATACCTGTACCAAATTCTCCACAAAATCCTTCCCAAAATTTCTTCCAAACTCCAATCCAAAAAAGAAAAAGGAAGAACTCTTTTTCCAGGCCGCCGTCGACCCATCTCCTCTCCCTTCCCCTCAGCCCGTCACCCTCCTCCCCTGCTTGGGCTGCCACCTGCCCTCTCCCTCCTCTTAGCCCAAGATGGCGCGGCCCATTCCCTCTCCCTTTCCTCCCTCCCCCTTTGGTGCACGCCGTGCACCGCATGTGAACACTTCGCGCCGCGACGACGCCTCCAACCCTACCTCTACCGACTCCCCAGCCCCACCGCCATCATGCTCACATCGCTGCCACATCGCTCCACCACTTGGCCCCCGTATCGACCCACCACATCCCACCGCCGCATCACTATGCCGAGCCTCAGCCTCCTCCACTGGCTATAAATAGCCTCACCGGCCGTCGCTCCCTCTCATCTTGAGCTCGCCACTGCCGCGACCAGCCCCTGGCTCCCCCGAGCGTTGCCCGCCGCGGACACCACTCCACCGCACCCGGGCTGACCGCTTCGACGAGCTAGTAGTCCCGAGTGCCAGAGCCCACCGCCTAGCTCCTAGCCGTCCACTCTCGCTGCCCAAAACCACCACCTCCACCGCCTCCCTGCTCGATTCAAGTGAGAGTAAGCTCTGCCTCGCTTCCCTCTACCACACCGGCATCTCGCCGCCACGATCTCCACCCTCCCACCAAAGCCACCGCGGTGCGCATCTCTCTTGCCGCCGCTCGCACCCGCACTGTCGCCGTGGAAACCCCTTTGTCGTCCACTCATGCATGCCCACAATACCCCAGTGAGGTTCGTCTTCACCCCCTGGTGCTCACGCCGACGACTCCGCTCCTAGAACCGTCGCCGTCGGTGAGAACCGCCAACGAGCCACCGTCGGACCTCGCCGAACCAGTTCAACCCTGAACCAAACTGCCGCTGTCACTACCTCCTAACACCATTGCCTCCTTCCAACACAAACACGTGGGCCCACGCTAGACGGCGTCACCTACGTGTACGTTGATGACATTATCTTTGGCTCAACAAATAAAGAGTTTTGCATGGAATTTGGCAACATGATGGCACAAGAGTTTGAGATGTCCATGATTAGCGAGCTCACCTTCTTCCTTGGGTTTCAAATCAAGCAATTGAGGGAAGAGACATTCATCTATCAAGAAAAGTATACAAGAGATTTACTCAAGAGATTCAAGATAGATGATTGCAAGCCAATTAGCACCCCTATGTCTACCAATGGGCATCTCAACATCGACGAAAGCGGCATCAAGGTGGACCAAACACTCTACCGGTCTATGATAGGTTTGTTGTTATATTTGTGTGCTTCTAGGCCAGATATCATGTTTAGTTTGTGCTTGTGTGCTCATTTTCAAGTCGATCCGAACGAATCCCACCTCTCCGCGGTGAAAAGGATTCTTCGGTATCTCAAACACACCCTTAGCATAGGCTTGTGGTACCCAAAGGGCGCTATTCTTGAACTCTTGGGCTACTCAGATTCGGACTTTGCCGGTTGCCGTGTTGAGCATAAAAGTACCTTCGGGGGTTGCCACTTGCTAGGGCACTCGCTTGTTTCATGGTCGTCCAAGATGCAGAACTCTGTGTCCTTGTCCACTGCAAAAGCGGAGTGTATAGTGGCTGGGTCTTGTTGTGCCCAAATTCTATATATGAAGCAAAACTCTCTTGGATTTTGGAGTGAAGTTTTCTAGGGTTCTTCTCCTTTGTGACAATGAGAGCGCCGTTAAGCTTGCCAAAAATTCGGTTCAACACTTGTGGGCATCATGTACACATGGGTACGTCACGGACTCGGTTTACCCATACCCTGGTGGGTGGGCTGAGTGGTTTCCCTTGCAGGGCACGTCGTAAGGTGACTTGACGGCTAAGGCGGCTTGGCTACACGGATAGATACAAATCTCTTAGGCGATGCTTATCCCAGTGATTGCTGGGATTGTAATATGTTAAGTCTTACATAGCTAGCTTGTAACCCTAGCCCCCTCGCCTATATAAGGGGGGCTGGGGACCATAGAAAAGCTCTCTGGCTCATCTTGTATGCTCTAGCGTTCAATAATATCCACATACACCTCATACATAACGTAGGGTTCAGCAATTCGGTTGCCCGAACCTGTCTACATCGCTGTGCTCATCGTTCTGTATGCTTTCGTATTCCACTCGCCTACTCCCCTCGATCATAAAACCATTGCGTGGGTTACCCCGTGGTGGGCTGCCAGGACAAAGCACTGTCAGCTGGCGCGCTAAGCAGGGGCTGGTACATGAGATCTAGAGTTTGCGATGGCACCACCGACTTTCGGCTCCATCAACAAGTTCAAACCGGGTGAGATCTTCACTTTCAGCGCATTCATCTCCGTCGTCGAGAAGTTCGGTGGCATGCGTATAGTGGACGACTCTGTGCAGTCTTGGCAATAGTGGCGTACATTCAGCGCGTCGGCACCAGCAACCCTGAAGACCACATTCTTGACGGGGGCGAAGCAGATCCGATCTGCAAAACCCCCGACCCCCACTAACCGCTGGGAGTCCAGGATCCAATCTGCGCTCAGGTGAACGCCAGCCTCCACCCCCGGCAAGACCACCGGCCCACAGGGCTGATCTAGAGGAGGGAGGACCCTGGCAGATGGTTGTTTCCAAGCGATCAGCCAAGAGGCACCAGGCTCATTCCAGTCACAGGGCGACGGCTCCTTAGACAAACCGCTCGGCACCGAGTGCACGCCTTCGCACGGAGCGGTCTCTGCTCTGCGACAAGCAACCATGACACCCTTGGGCCCGACTACCATGCAGAAGAGTCCCAAGCACGCCCTCGCCACCACACGATGGCTCCACCAGCGAACCGCTCGGCGCTGAGTCCACGCCCTCGCTCGAGTGGTCCTTCATCAGCTACCACCACTCTCCCAGTGTCGAGACCTAGTCTCTATTCAGGGGAGATGTTCAAAGCACCGTAGCCGAGCGCAAGAGCCGACTCCCGCCCGACCATCTCGGTGGCGACAGCAACAACTTCGGCCCCCGCACCAAGGGCGAGCTTCTCTCCTTTGAGGAGGGCCAAGGTGCCGGTCCAGACCCGACCCACCTTTCCCTTTGGTCTGCGTAATGCTGCAACCACATTCCAAGCCCTAGCATGGGGGAGGGGAGGACGAATGCCAACGACAACCCGAACTCCTCGTGGACGAGGACATCTACCACGCGGCTGAGGAGCCGCTCACGGGTTTGCGCCTAGGACTCGTCATCAACTCCACCACCACTGGTCGGATGACCAAGTGACGCATCTCTTGCCTGGCAGAATCCGCGACGCGGTCCCCAACAAGTCTAGCACGGCCGGAGCACGACCCCTCCAGGGAAGTGCTCATGGCCACGCTTGAATTACTATCGATCCCGGAGGATTCGAAGTCCATCAATGGAGAAACCCCCAGAGCACGGGCTATGCGTCTGGCGCGTAACGCCGACAAATATCGGCGGAGGGACCAAAGGCCGATGAGCTGGCTCGATGACAACCCATATCAGATGATGAGGACAATGTCCCCAATAAAACTCCAACAGATAAGCAGGGATGAATCTCCTGCAATTACGGTAGGGAAAAGAGAAGGTGCAAGAAGAATCCGAGCTTCGCAAGGCGGAGCAGTATGATAGAGGTCGCCGCTTCGCCCACAACCTCAAGGCTGAGTTCAATGGGGCCTCGAGCGGTCGGGACTACGACCCCAGGCACTACCTCGTGGCAATAGGGTTGGAGGTGGCGAAGCTCCCCCAGTCAACAACTAAAACCAACTTGGAGCGACTGGCCCAACGTGGCATGGAAATCGTCGGCGGCGAGGAAACAACGTACGACGAAGCAGAGTCCTCTACCACCCCTACACCGACAGACCTCCGCATCACAATCAACAAGAACCACGGCCTCCATCACCGCATCGAAGAGCGGAGGCGTGAGGTGCAGGAGAAAGAGATCAAGCGCCACCAACAGTGGGAGAAGGAGAACGGCCCATTCTACGGCGGTTAAGCAGGCGGCGCTGCCAGCACTCGAGGAAGGAGGATGACTCTCTGCCGAGAAGATCCCTGGTGCGCCGCACAAATGCGGCACTCGTCGACCCGCCTCACACCATGTACGATGGGATTCGCGCCTTCTCCTCACATATCAGGTCCATCCAGTGTCCTGCTACCTTGAAACTGGTCAACATCGATAAGTACGACCCGAAGGAATGCCTGAGTGCCTAGGTACAGATCTACGCACTCGGCGTGAAGGCGTCCAGAGGCAACTCCAAGACTATGTTGGCTTACGTCCCCATCATGCTGGGACCCTAGGCGCTCAGGTGGCTGCAAAACCAGCCGCCAAACTCCATCTACGACTCGACTAGTTCTGCGAGAAGTTCATCGCCAACTTCTGCAGCACTTACCGCCAGCACACCACGAAGCAAAACCTGGCGCACTTGCAGCAAGGCAGAAGCGAGTCCCTAAAGGACTTCGTCAGGCACTTCACCGAGATGATGAACCAGGTGGCCATGGCCCCGACCACACCGTCATCAACCACTTCACGGGCGGCCTGCACGATGAGAAGCTACTCGACAGGCTAGCAAGGAAACCACCGGACCGACATGGAGTCCTTGTTTGACATCACCAACAAGTATGCCAATGCCTAAGAAGAGGCAGCGGACATTCTACACCACAACAAGGGCCACGAAGATAGGCCCGCGACGGCCTGCGAGTCTAGACGCAATGACGACGAATGACGTGACAAGCGTCAGGGCAGCGACAACTTCTAGCGACCGTCTGAGTAGAAGTGATACCATGACAACACCGTCCACACCACCGACAACAACAATAAGTGACCTCGCATGACAATCGAGGAGATGCTAGACAAGTAGTGCCCGCTGCACCCCGAGCAGCCGCCACCAGTATCGGAATTGCAGGCAACTCAAGTACCTGCTAAGGAGAGGAAACATGCCGCCCCCAAGGAAGGGAGGCAACCATGACGACAAGGGTGACCACGACGACAAGAGGAAGCCCGACCGCCTGTGACAACACTGAAGGACCCGGCTTTCCCCATGTCAACAATGAGGTGGCCATACTGTTCGGTGGCCACGACTCTACGGAGAGCAGGCAGAAGCAGAAGCTAACAGACGCCAGGTCATGATGGCGTAGTCACTGACCCCTACTTATTACCAGTGGTCCGAGTGCCCGATCAGCTTTAGCCGGGCTAATGATTGGAGCAACTTCGACACGCCAAGGTGCTACCTGTTGGCGTTTCTAAGCCTACTAGATATAACTCCGCAAGCGCACAGAAAACGCGTTGTAGCCTTTCACCCAAGAGTACTACGGGGTATCGAATCCACGAGGAATGAGGAGTATGATAACACACAACACAACTAACTGAACTAGTGAAGCTAGCGATGTATAGGATAAAAGACAGAGATGCAGGTTCTCAACAGATGTCAGATCACTTTACTATACTAAGCATGCATATAACTATACTTGTCTTGTAAACATAGACACCAAAGCTGTAGCACCACTGCCTGACACCACAGTGCTGAATACCCAGCCGAGAAAGGCGTGCATTACAAGATTAGGCTATATCGTCAGCGAGTCTATCCGAACGTATGGGATTGGAATACTGAGAACACAAAAGCTGTCACCTAGTGTGTCTACCAACCAGAGCTGCGTGGGATAGCCGACCAACCAAGGTAAACTCTAAGTACAACACCGTCGTGTCTACTTGATGAGTTCACCACTAAACTGGTAATGAGCCAGAAGAGTAAGTAACACTATATAGACAACGCTATAAGCAAGCACAAGGTTCCTGTAAATAGACAAGCATAAAACTAAGTATGAAAATAAAGTAAGAATGAAATAACAAAGGTAGAGGACAAGGAAGTTTACTTAATCCTAGAATCGAATATCCTTCCTCAGAGAATACAAGCCCTAGGAGAGAAGAGAATTCCCACTCCCTCACTTTCACCTCACTACTCTCCTCGATACAAGAGGCACTCTCTCTACAAGCTAAGGGATAACTTCACTTCTCCAACACTATACACTTCACAATCTCAAGTGCTACTCTACCACTACACCACCATATTTACAAGCGAACACCTTGGGGGTATTTATAGCTATCCAAAGGTCGGTTTTGGAGGTTAAGTCGGTGGCTGAGGGACAGGTGGCAGGCCGGGCAGCCTCCACATGGCTGGGCGGCTAGGCTTGTAGGCCGAGCGGCCTGGTCTAAGGCCGGGCAGCCCTTGGATCCACCAACGTTGTCGATCCAGTGCTTCTGATCACTTGGGTAAGGCGGTTGACAGTTAAATAGTGTGCTTTTGCATGTGTCGTTGGATTTGCCTTATGTTTCTTCCTTAGCCATCGGATGACACTCTCCTGGAACGCTGACTTAGGCAATCCAGTGGGCTAGATCGGTGAGGTGGCGACCGTCGAGGGTGTTTTGTGTTGATCTCTTGGATTCCAATGTGGAGTTGTGTTTGACATGTTGTCTCTTGCATGCAGGTCGAAGGACGTGGCAATTGGAGCAAATCACAGGCCGGGCGGCCAATGAGGTAGGCCAGGAGACCTGGGACTTAGCCCTGGTGGCCAGTCCTTAGTGCTGAGAGGTGGAGAGAGGCCGGCCGGCCTGGTCCTTAAGCCGAGCGGCCAGGGTTTGGTCACCCCTTGTCCACTCCTCCATTGTTGCACCTTGTTTTACCATGTTTTCTTTGTATTTGCATCGTTTCCTGTGTTCTTGCATAATCTTTGTACACAACGCATGGAACCGGTTAGAATGTATGAACTTTGCATAAAAATCACCCTTGAAACATGAAATTTTGGTGGTCGAAATAGGTTATAACGACCGCCAACACCCCCACACTTAGATCTTTGCTTGTCCTCGAGCAAACAAGAGTTAAGCATGGTGTAGAGGGCACACGACAACCATAGCCTTAGCTGGCACAAGGTTACTCCCAAGTTAGTTCATCTTGCCTAGGATTTCAATGATGGCTACACTTTGAGTTTGGGATATTGAGACTAAGAACAAGTTCCAAGGTGTCACAGCTGTTTTCTCCCAACTATGAGCAAAATAGGTTTTTTGGTTTTCAAAAATATGGTGCTCCATTCTTTTGTTCTCAAGATCACCTCTCAATAACTCAAAGGATGAGAATCCTTGTGTTTCCTTTCCTCCTAATCTAAGTTTGGTGGAGTTGGAAAAGCGTGAGACTATCTCATTATGTTTGTATGACCAAGTCAAATCAAGTGTCAAAGCAAAGAGTATGAATCAACTCAAAGATTTTGGCTATGTGCAAGTGTGGCGGAAAGTTATCGGTAAGTGTGTTTTTGTATTCCCCTTTTGATGCGAGAAGAGGGCATGGTATTTTTCCTTATTTCTTTTCTTTTTCTTTTTTTGTTCAATTCACTTCTATGCCTCTTTTTTTCTCTCTTTTTCAATGATTGATGAGCGGTATTTGGAATTTTACATAGCACAATTTGCTGGAACTTTGTGGTATGAACATGCACGTGATAGCCAAAAATCTTGAATGCTTCTAACTCATTTGATGGCACAGAATTTGACAAGGTTCAAAACATTCAAAGATGTATTTGATGCATAAGAATTTTCGTTCGTGGCACTGGAAGGATGTGTCTTGAGAACATCGGAGTAGAGCACATTTTTATTTTTTATTTTTAGCAAAACAAAACTCTTTGCCTTAGCAAGAGATCACTGCTATGTATCCATGTTACTCATATCTTATGAATCAACATCTTAACTCAAAGTGGGTCCCTAAAAAGAAGGTATCCATGGGCAAATTTACTTCAACATAAGGAGTAAAGTTTGTACAAGCATAGACACAAGTTGAACATATGATCATGTAGAGTAGATTTTTATCCAAGTTTCATGTTCGGAATGAAATGCAATGAACCATACTTGAAATATTGACAATAATACCTGGTTCATGGTGCAAGGCAAAGTGAGGATGGGCCATCCACCTCCTACCAGATCGGGCGGCCAGGGGACCAGGCCGGGCAACCTCTCATGTGTGCTTTTCGACCTTTGCACCATTCAACTTGTGTGGAGAAGTGCTCTGGGATGCATGTTTCTATGTGTTGCACATTTTTTGTGAGTGTGACAGGCCGGGCAACCAGGGTGCTAGGCCGAGCGGCCAGGGGTTAAGGTCGGGCAGCTAGCTTTTGGCTCGGGTCGTCTCAGGTTTTTGTGAGTAGTACGGTGGAACTCGATTCATCATGTTTCTCGTTCTACTGGGTTAGTGATAGGAAGATGGGATGGCCAAGTGCCATTCCCCCCACACTTGAACTCAAAGTAAAGGTAAACAAAACTTTATTGATCTAAGCATTAATGATGAAAGCGAATGACTAAAACAAAGATAGACGATGTTCATACAAAGAAATAAAAGAAACAAAACCTAAGCATTAAGAAAACAAAAGGACGCCTATACTAAAAAAATTATTATGAAGCCCGGGGCATCTATGGTGTGGGTGGATCATAGGCTTTTGGATGCCCCATGGCTTCTGCGAGTTAGCAGAACTTGCAAGAGAAGCCATTCCTAAGGATTTCTAACTTGTCATTGATCTCCCACCTCCAAAGCTTGCCTTCCACACAGCGCTCTTCAAGCCTATGGAGTGCATGCTTCAGTGCTTTTATCTCCAACTTAAGAGACTCGATGGTCTCTTCCTCTTCTTCCTCTAATTCTTCAAAGTGTCCCGGTGGAGTCCTGATCGAAGGGGGTTTTGCAATCCGGTGGACGGTTCTCCTGAGGGGAGTGGAGTCAATGGATTCATCAATAGATGCATCCCACCGAAGGACATTCTCCATGTGCTTTGGGATCAGCACCTTCCCCCACTTTCTAGAGGGAGTGACTCCGCCTTGGACGGCATAGGCTGGTGATCCTAGGCTCTTGGGCGCTCCATTGCCCTTCACGAAATCATCCAAGAAGAGTTTCCACACTAGCACCTTGGGGCTAATCTTCCCGACCTTAGGCTGAGGAGAATCTACTCAAAACACCTTCTTGGCAATGGTGGGCGCAGGAGACAGACCACGAGCAGGCCTCCCTGCACTGCGAGAGCGCACAGGAGAGACTGGGCGGCCTGCTCTAGGGCCGAGTGGCCTGAGGGTGTGGCCGAGTGGCTAGTGGCGTGATGACTAACACCACCGTGTTATCCGTGATGGGGATGACTCCTCTTGGGATGAGTTCATCTTCAGATGCCAGTGAGTAGGTCGTCGTGGTGCTGGATGTGAGGGCTAGGCTCTTGGAGGGTGTGTTGTTGGAGGCCATGACTTAGGGTTTTCGAGGTGGAGATGAGATGAGAATGGTGAGAGTTCAAGAAGGGGGGGTGAACTCTCGCCTTTAATTCAATGCAGCTCAATCTCATCTAGTCAACCAAGTTTCTGGGTTGTTGGGGATCAGATCACTCCGAAATTCAAAGTGCGGCACCCGGGCGGCAAAGTGGAGAGGCCGAGTGGCCACTAAGGGGCTAGGCGGCCTTGCCCTTAGGCCGAGCGGGAACACCAAGGGCCGGGCGGCTGTTGATGCAACATTTGAACGAATATTTTGTATCATTTTATGTGGTTTTTCACTGATTTTATGCGTCAACTATATCTTTTACTAACATTTATCACCGATTATTGTGGATTTTGCAACATTGTCTTGGAATTTTGCTATACTTCATTTTTGCAGGTCTTTGACTAATTTTTCACGAAATTCACCACAATCTACCTCGAGTGAGAAAAGGCCTCTGAGATGGCATTCTATGAAGATGATAATCAAGGAAGGCTTGGTTAACTTATGCCTATCCTCTGAGTTAATCAAGGGTTCTAATCGGAAACTTCTTGAAGACATCATATGCTACGCTGGGAAGGGAAGCTACTAGAAGAAATCTACATGGAAGGTGTCAAGACACTTCATATCTATCCAAAACCAGAAGATTTCGACAATTCTCGGAGAATATAGAAGATTCCAGAACCCCAAGAGTCCGAGATCCCTCACAATTATATTTCTTAAGCATTAAGCAATGTCCCCGCGAAAGATGGAAACAATTGTGCAGAGGAGGAGTCCTGGTCGGCCGACCAAACCCCTCCGAGTCGGCTGACCAGGGCCCACCTTAAGTCGATTGAGGATTCCCTTTTTCCCACATCTTCTCCAGACCATATAAAGTGAGGTTAGGCCCCGAGGTCGGGCATCCAATTCATTATCAAGGCGACAAGATGTAGAGAAGAGGGGCAACAACTAGAGGAGAGTAGAGGGTCGAGTTTCTAGTCTAGGATTAGAGTTCTTCTAGTTCCTAGAGGTGATTAGAGCCCTTGTACGGTGCTCTAATTACCTAGCTCCAGAGGTCTAATTGTATCATCAAGGGAAGGTATGATCATGGTTGTAAGTATGATACAATTTATTAATGAAGCATTGATCTTGTCTAATTATCATCTTCTTGTTCTAATTATGCTTGTTCTAGCTCGAATTAACTTTAGGTCTAGATGCATGTTATTTAGGGTTATATTCTTCTAGCGTTCTTGATCGTTGATCTAGCTTATTAATGATATAGTTGTATATCTAGTTCTTGTAATCATGGTGATTAGAGGTTCTAGGTTGTGCTAATTATGTTATTAGACTATGTGAAGTAATTAGAAGTGCATTCTCTAATTATGTATACCTGTTGAGAGTTTCTCGTCGATTACCTGGTTCTAGTGATAGTAAGGCTGGAGAAAGGTTAAACTCGATCTAGGGGGTTAGGTTGATTGATCTTGATTTAATCATGCTATGAAGTTTATGCTTGATCATGCTTGTCTTCCTTGAGCTACTAGTTATCTCGTTGATCTTATCTATTTGTGGCGCCCATATCATGCATGTCTTGGATCCAATTAGAGCTTGATTAGACTCTAGTTAATACCCCTTAATTGGTGTTCTAGTTCTGCTCTAATTGCTTATCATATAATATTTAGTATAGTCTAGACATAGTTCAGGCTAGTTTAGAGGTAGATTAAAGCCTTGCTTTTTACCTTTAATTTACAATAAACTCTTGTTAATTAGTTCTCAATTAGTTAATTTCCTGGATTGACAAAACCCATGATACTCATCTTGGGGAAAAGCTACACACGATACTGTCGCTTGCAGTATAAGGTTTGCCGTGCTTAAGTGCCGTCAACAGCGGCCTGGTTCTTGAACTGGGTAGCCTCGCCAACTTGGTTTGGCGGACTAGAGGTCGGTTTTGCCCCTTTTTGGTGTACCTGAAAACTCTCTTCATCATGAAAACTTTGAACTTTGGCTGAGATTTTGGTGAAATGGAAGCAAATGGTGAGATAAGACAGAAAAGTGAGGAGCATGGTAGTGTATATGGTTTCATTTTAGGTCAGAGCTAGACCGTGGCCGTGCGATCATGCCACTTCTTCCAGCTCGTAGACGTCCACTTCTTTGAGCTGTGGCATTTCAGGCTCTAGGAAACTTTTAGGCGTTGCCCGTTCGCCTTACAGATTTTCCTGTCATTGTCTTGGAGGGTGATGGCACCGTGATCGGCGGCATCGAGGACCAAAAAGGGTCCTCCCACTTACTTCTAAGCTTACGATGACCAAATAAACGAATACGAGAATTAAAGAATAGTACCTTGTCTCTTGGTTTGAATGTCTTGATCTTGATGCGCTTGTCATGCCATCGTTTTGTTTGCTCCTTGCAAAGCTTGGCACTGTGTTAGGCCTTCTCCCTCCATTGCCTCCAATTCAGCGAGTTGAATCTGTCTTCAAACTCCTGATGCTTGGAGATCCATGTTCCACTTGCTTATCACCCAGTGAGACTTGAACTCAAGTTCTACTGGTAGATGACAAGTCTTGTCGTACACCATTTGATATGGTGTCATGCCAATGGGAGTTTTATGTGCTGTGCGGTACACCCAGAGAGCAGTCGGGTAGCTTGGATACCCAGTCTTTTCCCATAGCTTCAACGGTTTTCTGCAGGATGTTCTTGATCTGCTTGTTTGATGTCTCAGCTTGGCCACTTGTCTACAGGAGATATGGAGTAGCAACATAGTGATCCACACCGAGTTTAGTGAGGCACGTCTTAAATCTTTTGTCTATGAAGTGTGGTCCTCCTTCGCTGATGATGACCCTTAGCGTACCAAATCAAGGAAAGATGGTGTCATAGAACATTCTGATCGAATGTCTTGAATCTACCGTGGAATACAGCAGCGCCTCTACCCATTTTGATACATAGTCTACTACGATCAGAATGTACTCTTTATCTTCACACTTGTGGAAGGGCCTCATGAAGTCTATGCCCAATACATCAAATACATCAAGTTGAAGGTTGCTAGTGAGTGGCATTAGCATCCCTTGGGTTAATGTTTCCTTGGTGTTGGCACCTTGGACACCTTCGTACGAACTCCTTGGCATCATCGTACATATTTGGCCAGTAGAATCCACTTTGCCAAATTTTTGCATGAATTCGATAGGCTCCATAGTGACCTCTGTAGGAAGATGAGTGACATCTGTCAAGGATTTGGGGGACTTCGCAAGTAGGAATGTAGTGACATAAGAGTCTGTCTGCGCAGAGTTTATATAAGTAGGGGTCATCCCAGAGATAGAAACGGCTATCATGGATCAGTTTCGTCGTATCAACTTCTTCAGGTACGTATCCTGTGACTAGGTAATTGACTAGATCTGCATACCATGGTTGGGATGTTGTGACCTTTAGGAGGGTGTCATCTCTCATGTAATCATCAATCGGCAAGGATGATGTTTCTTCAAGCTGCATCCGTGAGAGATGATCTGCAATTGAATTTTCAACTCCCTTCTTGTCTCTGATCTCTATATCGAATTCTTGGAGCAATAGGACCCACCGTATTAGTTGTGGCTTTGCATCTTTCTTGGTGAGGAGATATTTGAGAGCTACATGGTCTGTGTATATGACAACTTTGGCTCCCACCAAGTATGATCTAAATTTATCAATGGCAAAGACAATAGCCAAAAGTTCTTTTTCGGTGGTGGAGTAATTCAGTTGTGGGCCAGTAAGCATCTTGCTTGCATAGGATATGGCATGATGTTTTCTATCCTTGCTCTGGCCTAAGACTGCTCCTACAGCATAATCGCTGGCATCGCATATGATTTCAAATGGAGCATTCCAGTCAGGTGGTTGGATGATGGGTGCTGTGACAAATGCCTTCTTGAGTGTATGAAAGGCTTCTAGGCATGTATCATCAAACACAAAGGGTGTGTCTTTGGCTAGAAGGTTGGTCAGTGGTCGGTCTATAAAGGAGAAATTTTTGATGAATCTCTTGTACAACCCAGCATGACCAAGGAAGCTTCGGAGTGCCTTGATGTTTGATGGAGGCGGTAGCTGCTCAATGACTTCAATTTTTGCACGATTCACCTTTATGCCTCTCTCTGATACTCTGTGTCCTAGCACAATCCCTTCTCTGACCATAAAATGACATTTCTCCCAGTTTAGGACAAGGTCGACTTCTTTGCATCTCTGGAGAACCTTTTCCAAATTCTCTAGACATCCGTCAAAAGTCTTGCCATAGACTGAGAAGTCATCCATGAAGACTTCCATTATGTTCTCGATCAGGTCAGAGAATATGGCTGTCATACATCACTGGAATGATGCTGGAGCATTGCATAGCCCGAACGACATCCGCCGATAAGCGAAAGTGCTGTAGGGACAAGTGAACTGTGGTCTTACTCTGGTCATCCAGGTGAATGGGGATCTGGTGATAACCGGAGTAGCCATTGAGATAGTAGAAGGAGTGGTTGGCTAGTCTTTCGAGCATCTCATAAATGAAAGGGAGAGGGAAATGAACTTTTTGGGTGGCGGAGTTGAGTTTTCTGTAGTCGATGCACATTCGCCATCCGGTGACAGTACGATGAGGGATTAACTCATTGTTTTGATTCTTGACTGACTGTCATCCCACATTTCTTTAGTATGACTCAGACTGGACTGACCCATTCACTATCTTGTATGGGGTAAACGATACCCGCGTGTAGGAGTTTGAGTACTGTTGGTGGTTATTATTGCAAGGTTTTGACCACCAACTATCGATGAATAAATGGGGTATAGCTAAAGTTCTATGCATTATTTATCTAACACTGACGAATTTCACGAGTTTTGGTGGTTTTCAGTGTATCACAGGGAGATGCTCAAATTCCATGCAAAAGTATATCATATGGAGCAAGAGAGAATTCATGCACAAAGGGCTTGAGAATGAATTGCAAATGACATCACTATGAAGTATCTCAAATGCCCACATGACCAGATCATTGCAAAGATCTCATCGAGGTAATCAAAATGGAGTTTTGGTTAACCCAATTTGGAGTCCGGATGCAAAAGTTATGGCCGTCGCAAGAATTGACAATGCTGGGAGAGATGGTCCCTGGCCGCCCGGCCATCTTACAATGGTCGGCCGGCCATCCCCATGGTTGCCCGGCCACCACCCATGGCCGTCCGACCATCACCTTGGCTGCCTAGCCACTATACATGGTCGCCCGGCCATCATCTTGGCTTCTCGGCCGCACCACATGGTCCCATGACACAAAATTGCATGTAGGAGCTTGTCACGTCCAAAACAATGAAGGAAATGATGCAAAACCTGAAAAAGGACACAAAGGAAGGCAACCATACAAATGAGCATGGCCGATCGATCACCACCCATGGTCGCCCGGCCATACACCATGGTCGGTCAGCCATCCAATATGGTCGCCCGACCTCCATTTGCCATGGGCTGCCACCTAAAGGTCAAATACAACATTTTGGCCCAAAAAGTATGGTCGCCCGACCATGTCACGGAAGCCATCCTTCGACCTGCATGCAAAGAAACACAAGCTGAGCCAAATCCAACTGTGGAATCAAGAATCCAATGTATCTAAGCATCGAAAGGCCATCATACAAAGATCGGTGACATCATCAATCCGAGGGAGACAACATGCATCCAATTCCAGAAGGACACGTGGTTGCCCAACCATATACCTTGGTCGCCCGGCCACCCCTCGAACACATTTTGCATGTGTAACAACTGACTCAACTGCCAACCCAAAATGGGGAAGCGAGATCAACTGTTGGATGACCAAAGGCGGTAAATCCTATTGTCGCCCTACCATAGGGTATGGCCGGCCGGCCATGGGACTTGGTCGCCCGACCTCCGTGATGGTCGGCCGGCCACCCACGTGGCTGCCCGTCCCAACCACCTTCACTTCTCCACCGACCTTGCCACTCCTATAAATAGAGGGGCACTCCCCCACTCCAAAAATTTACCATTCACCATGTGAACTCTCTTTTTCCCTCTCTAGGAGGCGCCCCACGGGAGATGCTTCCATTCTAAAATCAGTGTTTTGTTAGGAGTTAGAGAAGGTCTGCTGTATTGGAGTCAAGCGGAAGTATTCGGTAATGTATTTCATTTGCTTATCTTGAGCATTACTTTCCTATTGACAAGTGCAAGTACTTTATCTTTCTACTTTATGCACTTTATCTTCGTCTCTGTTAGTAACTCGAGTGGTGTAGTTGCATTTTCCTTTTGGTCCACCATTTCAAGGTCTGAGTTGTGCTCAGCTAGAATTGATTGATCGTTGTTATGCTTGTCGGTGTTACAATCTAACTTATACGCTAGGCTCTGGTTAGTTACTCTCCTTTGGCTAAGGATGAACTATTGTTGTTCAAGCTTCGCTTGAACATGTTTGTAGCGTGCCATCTTCTCCACACAGATTTGGTTGGTAGCCCCACTCGGTGACTAGCGTGTGGTGTGCCTGTGTAGTCGAAGCCCATTCATTTGGGAGGCCCGTAGGTGATAGACGGGTCCTCTTTCGGTTGTCAACTATCTACCCCTTGAACCCTCGAGGGCACTGGAATTTCGCTCGACGCAAGTTCATAACTCTATTGAGATCCTTTTGACCCTTAGCACAGATAGCTCTTGTATGCTGGCAGAGATAGAAGACCATACCGCAGTCCCTGTCTCGTTGTCCTCCTAGCTTTACCTATTTTCTTGCCAACGGTGCTTGGCTTGTATCTCATGGTGCTTGGTGTCAATTGTTCCTAGCTATCGGTTGACAAGAATGAGTAGTAACAGCTATATGAATGATGGTTTGATATCTCTATCTCAATGCTTCCCTATGGATAAATCTGATACCTTGGAATACTCCCGGGTAAAAGGCTATAGTAGTCTCCGTGCGCTTGCGGAGTAAAATCCGGTAGGCTAAGAGCCATCAACAAGTACTTCCTTCTTGACTACCTCTCTCATCGCATTGTTGAGTCTTCATTGTGGTTCCCTTGTAGGCTAATGTTCGGTGTCCATGGGAATGCGATGTGTGCACAGGTTCGGGCTGATTCCCTTCAAATCTTGGAGTGAGTACCCAATCACTGATCCATACTTCTCTAAGACTGAAATCAATCGTCGGCTTTCATCCTCGGTCAGCTTGTCACTGATGATCACTGGTGTCTCTAGATTCCTATTGAGGAAGGCATACTTCAGGCCAGGCGGTAGCTATTTAAGCTCTATTTTCGGGGGGTCGGGCTGCAAGGATTCACCCAGTTCTTTGAACTCGAGCAGCTCTTTTGCCGCACTGAAGTCGCTAGCCTCTTTCTCTAGGTTGTGTTGATCCTCCTCTTCCTCAAGTGAAATACTCATCACTCCTTCTAAGGGGTCAACCTCTAGCTTAGACTCTGTTTTGGTGTTCAATGCCATGCCAACCTCGAGCACTTCTTTACCAAAGTAAAGCTGTAGCTGCCCTGGATTGATCGTGTTGATGAGGGAACCAATCGGGAGCCCGATCAAAATGAGTGGCATAGGGCCCTTGGGTATGTCGAAGATGTGGAAATCCAAGAACACCCGTTTGTCCCGCAAGGTAACTGGGATGACCCAAATAACTCCATAATTTTCCAATGATTCATTCTTGTTCCACTTCAAGCGAATGTCAGATTTTGATCGTGGTTGAGTGGGGAAATAGGTGTCTACAACATATTTATGAATGATATTCACCCCAACTCGTGTGTCATAAAGAATGTCTTGTGGAAGCATGTTGGATACATGGCCAGGGATGAGAGTTGGTCCTGGGTAGAACCTAATGAATTTTGTGTCGAGCCATCTCTCTTCTAGCCATTCCTGATTTATTACAGCTGTAAGCCAGAGTAGGTCCTTTCTCATTTGATGTATCTGTTGTGGGAAGGTGTATGCTAGTTGTGAGGTCCTTTCGAAGCGTTGAGTCTCTTTGGGTAGCCGAGATACATTCCCAAAGCCCGTGAACAACTCGTCATCGAACGAGAACGGAGGGACTGACGGCGGATTTGTCACAGAGGCACTGACCCTCTCAATGTCTTGTGACGTGCTTGGTTCAGGAATGTCCTCAATTATGAGGGTTTGATGGGATAGTGGAGCTAGTGGTTGGGTGTTCTGGCCTTCTTCAGAGCAGTTGGGCTCAAGTGGATCTTGTGGTTGTGAGCATGGCTTCTCAATCTTATTGTCATTAGAGGATTTTTCAAGTATCTTGTTAATAACTCTTCATCCTTCTGGGCAGTTAAGTGAGAGAATGATCCTTCTGAGGCTAAGTCCAGACAAAGTCCTACGCCTAGTGAAAGGCCTCTGACAAAGTGCTGCAAGAGCATGGACTCCTGTATTGCCAAGTCTAGACCAGATGCTACCAGACTGGTGAAATGTGACCAAGCTGCAGCTAAGTCATCATTGTTTCCTTGTCAAAAGTTAAGAACTTCACATTGGAGGTCAATGACTCAATGTCATGGGAAGAAGTGTGGACAGAACTTGATTTTAAGCCTTTCCCAACTCCCCTCTACTGCACCAACTGCTCTGCTGTACCAGGTTTTTGCTGCTCCCATAAGTGAAAACGGAAAGAGCAACCATTGCAGTGCGATACAGCTACACAACTGCTCAAATTCTCGGAGGTGTGTGTAGGGACTCTCTGATTCTGATCCCTCAAAAGATTGATCCCGAACCATAAGCCGGAACATAGCTAATAGCCATCGGTTATAATGGGTGTGGATGGTGGTGGAGGCTCCATAAAATCACCCTTCGGAGCAAAAAACTCGCAGATAGGCGTGAGATCCATTGGGTGGTATGGTGGAATGGTGATGATGGTGGTAGTGATATAGTGAGAGATACCACGGCCTTGGTTCTGTGTTAAAATAGCTACCGTTCCCTGGCAACGACTCCAGAAAAGCTTGTTGGCGTTTCTTAGCTTACTAGATATAACTCCGCAAGTGCACGGAAAACACGTTGTAGCCTTTCACCCAAGAGTATTGGTATCGAATCCATGAAGAACGAGGAGTATGATAACACACAATACAACTAACCGAACTAGTGAAGCTAGCGATGTAGTGGATAAAAGACAGAGATGCAGGTTCTCAACATATGTTAGTTCACTTTACTATACTAAGCATGCATAGAACTATACTTGCCATGTAAACATAGACACCAAAGCTCTAGCACCGCTGCCTGACACCACAGTGCTGAATACCCAGCCGAGAAAGGTAGGCACTACAGGATTCGGCTATATCGTCAGCGAGTCTATCCGAATGTACGTGATTAGAATACTGAGAACACAAAAGATGTCACCTATTGTATCTACCAACCAGAGCTACGTGGGATGGCCGACCAACCGAGGTAAACTCTAAGTACAACACCGTTGTGTCTACTTGATGAGTTCACAACTAAACTAGTAATGAGCCAGAAGAGTAAGCAACACTATGTAGCCAACGCTATATGCATGCACAAGGTTCTCGTAAACAGACAAGCATAAAACTAGGTATGAAAGTAAAGTAAGAATGAAATAACAAAGGTAGAGGAAAAAGAAGTTTACTCAATCCTAGAATCGAATATCCTTCCTCTGAGAATACAAGCCCAGGAGAGAAGAGAATTCCCACTTCCTCACTTTCACCTCACTACTCTCCTTGATACAAGAGGCACTCTCTCTATAAGCTGAAGGATAACTTCACTTCTCCAACACTATATACTTCACACTCTCAAGTGTTACTCTACCACTACACCACCATACTTACAAGTGAACACCTTGGGGGTATTTATAGCTGTCCAAAGGTCGGTTTTGGAGCTTAAGTCAGTGGCTGAGGGACAGGTGGCAGGCCGGGCGGCCTCCACATGGCCGAGCGGCCTGGCTTGTTGGCCGGGCAGCCCTTGGATCCACCGACTTTGTCCATCCAATGCTTTTGGTCACTTAGGTAAGGTGGTTGACAGTTAAAACAGTGTGCTTTTACATGTGTCATCAAATTTGCCTTGTGTTTCTTCCTTAGCCATCTGATGGCACTCTCTTGGATCACTGACTTAGCCAATCCGTGGGCTGGATCGGTGAGGTGGTGGCCTTCCAGAGTGTTTTGCATTGATCTCTTGGATTCCAATGTGGAGTTGTGTTTGGCATGTTGTCTCTTGCATGCAGGTCGAAGGACGTGGCAATTGGAGCAAATCACAGACTGAGCGGCCAATGAGGTGGGCCGAGCGGCCTGGGACTTAGCCCTGCTGGCCAGTCCTTAGTGCTGAGTGGTGGAGGGAGGCCGGGCGGCCTGACCCATAGGCCAGGTGGCCTAGTCCTTAGGCCGAGCAGCCAGGGGACTTGGTCGGGCAGCCAAGGTTTGGTCACCCATTGTCCACTCCTCCATTGTTGCACCATGTTTCACCATGTTTTGTATGTATTTGCATCGTTTCCTATGTTCCTGGATAATCTTTGTACACAACTCGTGGAATCGGTTAGAATGTATGAACTTTGGATAAAAATCACCCTTGAAACATGAAATGTTGGTGGTCAAAATAGGTTATAATGACCGCCAACACTACCCACTCATTGCCTGCCCCATTATAAAGACATCCCTCCTGCACAAGGCACTGATCGATAGTGGCAGCGGCCATAACATCCTGTTTGAAAAGACCCTCGCTGGCTTGGGGCTCTGCATGGAGGACCTCGAGAACTCTGACACTTCCTTCTTCAGCATCATCCCAGGGAGAGGTTCCTGACCACTTGGGCACATCACTCTGCCCGTCACCTTCGACGACGAGGACAACTACCACTCTGAGTACATCCGCTTCGAGGTGGTGAGCATCAATTGCGCCTACAATGCCATCCTGGGGCGCCCAGCACTGGCCAAGTTCATTGCAGTCACACACCTCTCCTATCTGGTGCTCAAGATGCTGGTGCCCAATGGTTTCCTCTCCATCAGGGTGACTTCAAGGTCTCCCACGAGAGTGACCAGGCCGCGCTTGTTGTGGCAGAAGACCTAGAGCACGAGGCAAGTCGCGAGGAAGTCAAAATCCTAGTGGCAAGCCTGCAACCCGTTGTACCTTCCATGGAGACCAACCGCAATAGTATGCAGGCAGCATGAGAAGACCAAGCGCATCAACCTGGGGATGTCAGACCCCTCCAAACAAATCCTCATTTGCTCAGGACTGGAGCCAAAATAGAAAGACGCGCTCATCCAGCTCCTGCGCGCCAATTGGGACATGTTGGCATGGCAACCGTCTGACATGCCTGGCATCCGAAGGATGCTGGCCAAGCACAAACTGAAGATATTCCTAGATGCGAAGCCAGTCAAGCAGAAGCTTTGCCATTTCTCCAATGACAAGATGGAAGCCATTAGGCTAGAAGTAGCATGGCTATTAGCAGCTGATTTTAATAAAGAAGTGTTCCACCTCGAGTGGTTAGCTTAACTGCCACGCATCGACCAAGTGGTGGACTCTACGGTAGGATGCACTTTGATGTCCTTCCTCGACTGCTACTCAAGCTACCACTAGATAGCCCTAGCACTAGAGGACGAAGAGAAGACCTCCTTCATCACCCCATACGACGCATACTATTACAAGACAATGTCGTTTGGCTTGAAGAACGCCGGGGCTACCTACCAGAGGTGCATACAAACCTACCTAGCCAATCAATGGTGCATGAATATGGAGGCTTACGTCCATGATGTGGTGATCATGACAAAAGACTCGGGAGACTTCATTAGGGACATAGAGGAAACATTTAGCAGCCTACGCAAGTACCAGTGGAAATTAAATCTAGAGAAATGCGTCTTCGGCGTCCCCTCGGGCAAACTCCTGGGTTTCATCGTCAGCAACAAGGGCATCGAAGCAAACCTAGAGAAGATAGCGGCGATTACCAATATGAAGCCCCCTAACCTCCTAGAAACAAGTACGAAAGCTCACCGGGTGCATGCGGCACTCAGTCGTTTCATTTCACAACTCAGCGAGAGGGGGCATCCCTTCTTCAAGCTCCTCAAGAAACTGGACTCTTTCAAGTGGACAGAGGATGCGCAACGGGCCCTAGATGAGTTGAAGCAATTCCTCACCAAGGCATCGGTGCTCACGTCCCCAATTAGGGCCAAGGATGACCAACCCGCAGAAGAATTGTACCTGTACCTGTCATGCACCACGCACGTCGTCAGCTCAGCACTCGTCGCCGAACAGCAAGACCTAGGGCATACCCACAGGACCCAGCATCCAGTGTACTTCATTAGCGAGGTACTAAGCAACTCAAAAGTGAGGTACCACCAAGTCCAAAAGCTGCTGTACACAGTATTCATCACGACCCACAAGTTGAGACACTACTTCGAAGAGCACCGAGTCGTGGTTATCACCTCTTTTGCTATTGGCGACATTCTGCGCAACAAGGAAGCTGTAGAATGGATAGCAAAGTGGGATTGCGAGTTAGGAGCCTTCGACATTGACTTCAAGCCCAGAACAGCCATCAAGTCCCAAGCCCTAGCAGATTTTGTCGCAGAGTGGACAGAGCAGCAAGTCCCAGCCAACCTAGAGTGACTCGAGCACTAGATCATGTACTTCGACGGCTCCTTGATGCTAGAAGGAGTAGGAGCAGGATTTCTATTGATATCCCCAAAGGGCGAGTAGCTTAAATACATGCTACAACTGAACTTCAAGCTATCCAACAATGCGGCTGAGTATGAAGCACTGCTGCACGGACTCCGCAACGCCGAATCCCTCAACATCAACTGACTCCTCATATATACTCACTCATCGTGATCAACTAGGTGAACAAAGACTAGAGCTGCACAACTGAGAAGATGAGTGCCTACTGCACGGAGGTCCGGAAGATGGAAAACAAGTTCATGGGGCTCGAATTCCACTACGTCTTCAGGGACAAGAACGTCGCCAAGCCAATTTGGGATCCACGAGAGCAGAGGTGCCATCCGGCATGTTTGTACAAGTACTGGAAACCCCCACAGTCAAGGACGGTGACCAAGAAGAGGCACCGTTATGGTACTCATCATAGCAGAAGATTGGAGGTCCGAAATCATGAAGTACATCAAGACCGGCGACCTCCCAGAACCTAAAGGAGTTGGCGACAGAGTGCATAGAAGAAGCAAGTGCTACACCCTAATAGGAGATTAGCTCTACAAGCGCGCTGCCGCATCAGGGGTGCTCATGAAGTGCATCTCACAGGAAGAAGGCCTCGACTTGCTGGGAGAAATCCACTTAGGTTTCTGCAGCAACCACGCAAGATGGAGGACTCTAGTTAGCAAAGCATTGAGAGCCGGTTTCTAGTAGCCGATAGCCAAACAAGACACTCAAGCTGTAGTCAGGACATGCGAGGGGTGCTAGTTCTTCACCCGACAACAACACCAGCCTGCCTCGACACTCAACAACATACTACTCTCATGGCTGTTCACGTGCTGGGGGCTGGACATGATCCGCCCATTCAAGAAGGCTCCTAGCGGCTACGATCATGTTATGGTAGCGATCGTCAAGTTCATGAAGTTGATCGAGTACAAGCCTATCAAAGAACTCACAGCCAAGAAAGCAACAGACTTCATCGAGGAAATCATCCATAGGTTCGGCATTCCAACAGAAATCATAACAGACCTAGGGACAAACTTCACCAGAGGAGAATTCAAGGAATGATGTGCCATCGATGTCCGCTACGCTTCAGTAAGCCACTAAAAGCAAATAGCTAGGTGGAAGGAGCGAATGGACTCATGTTGCAAGGACTTAAACTTCGCATCTTCGATAGACTCAAGAAGTACGAAGGTAAATGGCCGCAACAACTCCCATATACAGTTTTGGGGTTGAGGACTCAGCCAAGCAAAGCTATTGGTGGGCACACCCCTTTCTTCATGCTTTATGGGTCCGAGGCTATCATCCCACCTGTCCTAATCCATGGGGCTCCAAGAGTGGCCTTCAACAACATCACAGAAGCAGAGAAGTCCAGGCAAGAAGACCTCAACACGCTGGAAGAAGATCGCCTTGATGTGGTCCTGCAAGCGGCCAAGTACCTGCAGTCGCTGAAACGGTACTACAACAAGAACGTGAAAATAAAAATGTTCAACGTCGGCGACCTCGTGTTGAAGCAAAAAAACACGACCGTGGGTCAGAGCAAACTAAGCTCCTCATGGGAAGGACCATGCATCACATCAGAAGTACTTGGCCCGGCCACATTCTGGCTCAAAGACAAAGATGGCATCAAGCTAGAGAACACATGGAACTCAGACAACCTGCGACGTTTCTATGCATAGCCCAAAGAGGTCTGTAGACCCAGAGGCCCCAATGCTCCTGCAGCAACCGAGTCCTAAGCACTCAGCAACATCACCTTCTGTGTCGTACTCGATGTAAACCTCTCGAGTCCTAAGACTCGATGACATTGGCAAACGCCGACATTGTACGAGCCTGAAGTGCTCATGTATCAAAGTTGTGATGAATAAAAGCAAACTTGAAACATTCGACTACCGTGTTCAATCCATGCCAAAGAGTCCTAAGTACTCGATGTCTGAAGACATCCCGCTACAACTCAAGTTGTAAAGATCGGGCCAAGTGTTATGTCACCCGGCACCCAGGCTATAGCGCGGCTACACAAGGGTCCTAAGTACTCGAGTCCTAAGACTCCTTGCTACAACCAAAGTTGTAATGAATCGACCGACGAATTATACTCCGATGCGCTATCTACGTACAAAAGAGTCATAAGCACTCAAGTCGTAAGACTCCCTCTACAACCTAAGGCACCCAGTCGACTAGGTTTACCTATTATAAGAGTCCCAAAGAACTCAAGTCTTAAGACTTCCGCTAGAACCAAATGTTGTAATGAGCGACGGCTAAGTCCTAAGCACTAAGAAGCATGACAAAAAGAGCTCTACGCATTGTAAGAGACCAAAGTACTCAACGTCCTAAGACGTCCGCTGTAACCAAAGTTGCAATGACTGGGAGTGAATCCTAAGCCCTCACGATATCCGCGCTCGACATAAGCTGTAATGTCAGAGTTCCTAAGCACTCGAAAAGACATGAAAATACAACATTCAAACCATGACCATAAAAACCAACAAGGCTTGACAAGACAGCTAGAATATTTACATGCAGGGTCCACATTCGTGCAAACCACCCAGGCACTTCAATATCAAAACCCATTCTAGATACAGCTTACATCAATCATCAAGAGGTCCAAAAATAAACTGATTTGCAGCATAATCACCAAGAGGCCCGACAGTGGTCACATAGCTGCTGAATACTTCCGCGGTGTTCCTAGGCTTATGACCAATGGCCACCATCGCGAGATCCACTTCATGATAGTAGGTCTTGAGGACCACCACAGAATCCATGACGGCATTCTTCACGGCACCCCTGAAGAACACATGGGCGTCCTTGAGAGCAGTTTCCACATGCTTAGCAGCAGGCCTCGGGGGATCCTCCAGCGCAACGGTGTCCAACAAGCAAACTATGCCGGTCTCTAGCTAACTCTTCTTGGTCTCCAGCTCACCATATTCTGAGGACATCTGATCGCATGTCTTGTTAGCATCCTTGAGCAGCGTATCCTTCAAAGACAGCCGCTCGAGGTCTTTCTGCTAGGTCTCCGCGATAGCATTAATCTTCTCAGCATACTTGGACTTCTGCTCACAGCTTTCTGTTTGCACGTTTTGCAAGCAAGGATTGGGCTCCAGCAAGAAGCTTATAGGATATGTCAAGATCCTTTTAGACTACCTCATATGCGGTCTTCTAACTGACCAACTCGCCTTTAAGGCACAAGCATTCTACCTTGGCAGCATCCTTCTCCTTGGTTAGCTTGTCTACAGTCCGGGCTTGGTCCCGGCAAGTGATAGACACTCAAGACATCAACTCAACTTTCTCTGCAAAACAAGACAGGCAGGTAGACAGAACACAACACACCCCAACAACACCAACGGAAAGGAGCATCACTCACTAGTCGCCAAAGCTTGAGCAGCAGCAAGATCTTCTTTCAATTTGGCGTTCTCCTCATGGAGTGCCGAGACCTAGGTAGCAGCAAGTTCCTCCTTAAGACGAGCATTCTCCTCGTACACCCAGAGTATCACCTGCATGGGCCCCTGAAGCAAAACAATTTGAGCTAAAAGAATAGCAACAACAATTCAAAATAGCCGAGTCCTCATCGTAAGCTCAAGGGCAAGCCTAGGGTGCTATGTCAACTACAGATCCCATCTGACATGTGTCTACTCATGACACTGGAGTAGCTTCCATGCCTGGGGCACACTCTGCTCCGCTGGCCTGCTCCTGCTAACCTTCCCAAGCTGAGGCTACACCCGGCACCGGATGCGGGTCCGATGGCTCAAGATCACCTGATATGAAGCGACAAAAAGAGTGTTAGACATATTACAAGCGTCATGAATGAATCGGCAAGGTAACCACTTCAGAAACCTGCACCACCCATGAAGCTAGGGGCAGTGTGCCTGAGAGCACCACTCGGCAAGACAGGGTCTTCGCCAAGCATGGGGGATCCGGGCTCTGAGTTTTTAGGAGCTTGGGTCGACTGCTCCCTATTAACGCCCTATTTGCCTGCGTCTTCTGTTCGGTCAGGCACATCTCGCGATCCTACAAGAGTCCCTTCACCATCCTTGGGGACTTCGGGTGGCACCTTACTAGCACTGCATCAAGGAACAAGATTCAATTGTAAATATGCAAGACAACGAGAAACAAGCCATCAAGTAGTCACTCACTCATCTAAGGCCCTCTGCCTCCTCCTGTACCCCTTGCGATGGGGTTGCACAAGGGATTCTATAGCCTTGGAGAACTCAACGACAGACTTGTCCTGCGAGTCAATCTCTGATATCTTTCGCTTGCGCTGCCTCTGAGCCAAAGTCTCATTTTTAGAGGGCAGATGATCCTCCAAGGGGTTAACAACCACTTTGTGATCCGATGAGTCAACCTTGGCCACTGATACCTTCCGCATGGCTTGACGGGTTTGGCATGGCGCGGGCTCGATAATCCCTCTGGCTTCACTTGCTGAGTGCTCGGTTCCTTCATCTACAAATGCCTGCTCCTTGCCAATATTGATAAAGAAGTCGACGGGGCAGCTCTCAGCGTCAAGGTGAGAAATAACGCTCTCTGCAACATCATCGTCTGCCATCGTCTTGGTCTTCAGATGAGACCCCTCCGGCATGGGAGGATGCAATAGGTACTTCACGACATGTTTATGCACAACATGGCAAACAACTCAAAATGGGAAAATGCACAAATCAAGAGCAAGTACGACAAAAGAATCCATACGTCTGACAGAGGATGATATACAGAGAGTGACCTCGGTGCCCCAAGATTAGTTACCTCGCTAGTAAAGAATTGGGACACCCTAAACAAAAATAATTCCTCATCGATGGGCTAATTATCTTCACGGGTCGAATCATCTAATCCTGAATACAAGAAAGCCGGATGCACTCGGTCCTTCAGCGGCTGGATCTTATGATGCACAAAATCAATGGCAATAGACATGGCAGTAAGACCACCCTACTTTAGAGCGTCGATATTGCCTAGCAGCACTCAGACCCGGTCCATTTTAGCTTCAGGAACAAGCTCCAGCCGCTGATCTTTGGGACTTGGTATGTGACCAGCATTCTTAGGGACAGAGAAAGAACAATTCTCCATCATGAACCACTTAGACTTCCAATCCTTGATGGACGACGGCATCGGCAGTGCAAAATACTCCTATTTCTTACTATCGCGCAGCTGCAGAGTGGCTCCCCCAAGATATGCATACTGGTTGTTCCTCAGTTGATGCTTGAAGTAATAAAGGTAATGCCACAAATTGAAATGTGACGCGATTCCTAAGTAAGCTTCTTGTTGACGTCTCTTAGTGTAACAGATTTTACTCCGCAAGCGCATGGAGATTCGCTGTAGCCTTTCACTCAGAGTATTCTGAGTATCGTAAATTTCCACAGGGAAGCGGTAAACTCAAGAGTGTAATTGAATATACTCAAATCGAATAAACTGTAAACTTAGATAAATTATACCAACTAGTAGTACACTAGGGGTAAATGTGATAACGATAGGTGTATGGTGGGGGAGGTAAGTCTATCAAAGATATCCGTAGAAAAGGTATAGTTGCCTGGGAGGACAACGAGTGAGAAAAAGTCACCAAACTCTAATTCTAATTGGCTGCAAAGGCTATCCGTGAATAACTAAGAATCTCAATTAACCAGCCAGGGACATGCGTCGAGCGAAATTCTAGAGTCTCGAGGGTACCAGGGATAGATCGTTGGTCCCGAAGGAGAGTCTAGCTAACACCTACGGGCCTCCCGAATGATGGGCTTGGACTACACAGGCACACCACACGCTGTCATCGAGTGGGGCTACTAAGCAAAGCTGCGTGGAGAGGATGGCACGCTATAAATGTGTTCAAGCGGAGCTTGAACAACAATAGATCGTCCTTGATCAGAGGAGAGGATCTAGCCGGAGCCTAGCGTCTAAGTCTAGGGTTGAGTTATAGCACCGGCAAGAATAACAAGAATTGAACAACAAAGTTAAACACAACCTATGCCTAGCAAGTGGGTACACCACACTCGCAGGAGATAGACTTAGAGTAAAAAATAACTGAAATTATATTGAAGGTAATCTGAATCCAAAAGACACAAGAGTTTTACCATAGACTCGAAGATAACTCCGGAGACTCCGAGGCAAAGCTCGACTCAACTCTAACTCCCAGGACTATCCTAACTACTAAGAGAATAGTGTAGCACTCTAAGATAGAACTTGAAGTCAACTCCACTCCACCCCCCCTTTGCAAATGAGCTCTCGGGGTCTATTTATAGCCTAGAAAGTGAGGGGGGTATTTGTAGGTGTGCTAGGTCGGCAAAGGGGGTAGGTCGGTGGCCGGGCGGCCAAGGTCGATGGCCAGGTGGCCACCCTACATGGCCGGGCGGCCACTCGATACACCGCCTTTGATGATCCAACGCTTGATATTGCTCCCCTAGGTCGGTTGGCAGTTGAGGCGGTTAGTTGCACGTGAAAAATGCGCCGAGGGGTGGTCGGGCGGCCATGGCACGTGGTCAGGCGGCCACGTGTCTGCCCCTGATTTGTTGCATGTTACTTCCCTCGGATCCTTGACATCACCAATCCTCATCCCAACAGCTTTTGACCCTTGGATACATTGGATGCTCTCATGTATGGTTGGATCTTCACCATTCTGTGTTTGTTTGGCACCAGATCGATGACGTGGCAACCTGGGTAGTTAGGAGGCCAGACCACACGGTGAGGTGGCTCTGCATGGCTGAGGGGTGGCCGGGCGGCCATGGCACATGGCCGGGCGGCCATGCCATTGCACTAATGTTGCTCATCCTTGGTTTTTGCTGTATTTCCAACCATTTTGTGTGCATTTTAGTACCTGCATCCAAATATTCATGTACATGCTGTGGAACTCATTAGTAGCAAGGGTTAGTCCATATGTTTCACAAGTTTAGCTTCATTTGGTGGACAATTGATGGTTGAAATCGTGAGATTACGACCGTCAACACTTCACACAGATGCATGAAAATGGCAAGCTAAACTATGGAATTCGGATTGAGATGCGGTAGTTCAATTTGGTAATAGTGAAGCAGACCCCGAAGAAAAGAGCAAATCGGGAGCTTCAAACCTCGCCAGAAATACCAAATGAACACTGGGTATTGAAAGCATTCTTCCCTAGGTACTTGCATTTGAACTGCATCTCCCACAGATCCGATTCCTTGGGAGGCCGCAATCCGATGTCCACCAAACTCTCCAAGTTAGAATCTTTGATGGTAGACGGCATCCACACGCAAGACGAGGTCATAGGCTGACCGTCGGGACGGCCGGCTTCAACGCCAGTATCCTTGAAATTCCTGGTGATGGAGGATTGACCCTTCTTCAGCACCATGCTGCTAGGGTTGCGAAAGGTGACCTTGAATCACTTGTTCATGCAATGGGCACACAGAGATGGGGTCACGGCGGTGCAGCGAATTGTAGGTAGCACGACGGTGTAAACCCTAGCGAAATGGGGGAGAAAGGCATGACTGAAGATCTGGGGCAGCAGTTCAACCATATAACGCGTCCCATTTAATGGCGTCAGAAGCCCAACCCCCGCGCCCGTTCAAACATGACGCGGGGCGATAGACGACAGCACACATTCGTAATGGGCATCTAGCTCGGGCCGCAAGTACCCGGCTAGAAGCACTCGTCCCAGTGTGAGGGATCATCCATATTAAAGGCAGTCGACGCCAAAAGTGGAATGCACTCGGCACTATGCATAACCACCTGGCATAACAAGTCGACATATGGAACATAACCCAGACTATGAGGTGCAAGTGCATATAACCACTCAGCCGGTATAGTATACGCACCAGGATGAACATCAAGACAATTTATTTCAATTGTTACAATAGATTCAAGGAAGCTCTGTACTGAGACGTGCGACTAGAGGGGGGTGAATAGGAGCACTTAAAAACTCAAAATCACAACCCCCAAACTTGGTGCAAGAAGAAGTGCTAGATAACATACACTGAACATATACGTATCTAGCAAGCACTTGATGTCGCCCACTGAACGGGTACACACCAAGCGAGCAGAAGCAACTAACCCGACGATCACAAACGACCGCAAGTCAAGCCAAGCAACGAATCTTGCCACAATCGCTCACTAACCACTCAACATACCGAAGCGTGCCTTGCTGAAGAATAGCAAGTGAAGAGTATGGGCATGCAGTGATTGACACAAAGAAGACCGAAGCAAATCACCCAAAGCAAAAACCAAAGACAGCACAAAAGACCCCGCCTAGAGAACGCCAAGACCTCTTAGCAAATGAGCTGCTACAGACCCTAGGAACGGCCCTACACACTCCCGGAACCACCTGGAATGAGGCAAAAACCCTAGGATCAAACAACATGAAGAATTGACCAAAAACCTAGGGAATACCGGACTGTCCGACACCCTCTATCAGATAGTCCGACAGCCAGATTTCAAGCAGACTGGGTCACAAAGAAAATTGCCAAAACACAGTCAAATGGGCTCCAAAAGTCATGAAATTTTAAGCACAAGCTCACAACAACATGAGGAACAACATAATAAAAATTCGGCCTTTTTGAAGGAAGTTAGGTCCACCGAACTATCCGGTGAAGTGGCACCGAACTGTCCGGTGAGCCCAGAAAATTGCCTCGGTTCTTGAGTTTGCAAACCCAAAACTTGACCAAACCATCTCCAATCTTTATGAAATTTTGCAGAGGCTATCCTAGCATTATTCCAAAGCTATTCCCAAAAGATCTACTCAAAAATATCAAGGGATTAGCAGGGAATTTCAGATCTCGTGAAGAGGGGAATATTTGGGCAAGAAAGGGGAAAACTCAAGAACGACTTGCTCGTGGCAATCCTGCAGGATTGGGATGATCTAAGTCATAATCTCCATGTCCTAGCAAGTCCAAAAGAGCCAAAAGAATAGGATTAACTCGCGGGCAAAGCAAATCACCAAAAGCCTTTGACTTTCATCCAAAATCCAACTAGAGAAGGGGGAAGGAGATGGCTGAACACATGAGCATGAATTGGGGACGAGTATTGGCTTGATTAGAAGTGGAAATGAGTTTACAAGAGGTTCCTCACAGCCTACCACCCATCATCCTCCAACTAATGCAGAGTACTAGCCTAGGAGACTCTAAATCCGAGATTAGCACCCGATTTGCTCTCTAAGCTCTTGGCTGGTTGGAAACTAAGCCTAGGGTTTATTGAAGTGGAAGAGTCCTCTCAGTGACCAGCCACTTAGGTATATATAGCCCAGGCCTAACAGACACAGTTTACACTAAGACCCCTATATTACAAAAATGCCCATAGGGGCCAAACTAGAAAAGACACGACTTTCTTGGGGACGGACCGCCGCGATGGAGTCTTGATCTTCTTCGGTTGCACGCTAATCCCGGATGACATCTACGTGGCTAGTAGTCCAAATCCGCCGATCGACCCCCGGTTTTGAAGTCAGAAACCGGGAAACTTTAGGGTTTCCTTCCTAGGCCTGGGATGGCCCACTCCACTCTATCTCGGCGAGAAATGAGCCCATTTGTTGAGTCTGGTAATTTGGTGGTAGGGTGGCGGATTTGAGTGAATCCGCCAATGCCCTCGCACGTCTTCACACCATGTACTCGGGTTGGAGCACGGTGGTGCCACCCAGCATCCCCTGTTCATCGGGGTTGCCTCACAGTCCTTCGGAGGTCTTACGCCTGCCATCGCCGTGCCACTCCTCCGTGTACCAAACTCCCATGGCCGACCGACATTGAGCATGCCTCCTATCCTTCGGAGGACTTCCATCTTCCTCTAGTCCATCGGAGGGCCTCTTGTCCATCAGAGGTCTTGTGCCTAAGTCTTTCTGGGTCTTGGCTTCCGTTGACAATCACTCAACACTCAGAGGCAATGGAGCCGGTCCATTGGCTCTCAATCTCCCCCTTGATGAGTGCATTGTCAACACCTTCTACCTGTAACCTGAAATAGAGCAAAGACAAGAAAAACAAGAGTAAAACCGAAAAGAGAGAAGAAAAGAAGAAAGTTGCTCAAGATGCCTAAAACCAAACACAAGCTAAGAAGGGCAAATTGAGGCAACAAAAACAAAGCCAAAGATCAACCCCCTAAGATAAGGGAAATTGCTCAACGCAGTCGATCAAACTAAAGCATGACCCCTCAAGAAAGAGGTAAACTGGCTCAACACAGTCATGCTTAGGCAAAGCATCAACTCCTCCAGAAAGAGGCAAAAGGCTCAATGCACTGATGCAAGATCATGCTAAAAGCTCGAACTCCCTGAATGCACAGCTCCCCCTTAACTAGATTTCTCGAGAATTCTCCCCCTTGGTCCATGAACTCCCCCTAGGAGCAACAATTTCTCCCATAAGTCAACATCCCTCCCCCTTGTTGACAATGGACACATCAAGGGTTCATAGAATCTAACTTCCCCTGAACTAGACAACTCCCCCTCAAAATATGCCATTAAATGCAAGAAGTGAACCATGAAGAGCTCCCTAGGTATGAAAAGCTGGTAAATATGAGTTCTAGCATATAAAGCAAGTGAGGGCAAGGAAGCATGCAAACAAGATCAATTGAATCCATCTTATACAAATTAGGAGCATATTATCAGTGTTGTTGAAAAGAAAGCATCACCAACATGAATAGCATCTAGCAAGATAGGCATGAATAGCAAGATGCTAGCAAGACATACAAGTTGTGCTACTCTCAACCAAAGCATATAGTAGAACATAAGCAATTTAGAGACTTGTAGATTTCAGATATAGCAATTTGTAACTTCATGCAAATCAGATCATGTGCCAGGGTTATTCACTATTCTTTGCCACTTCTCACCAACCAATGCCTAGCCTAGGTTCAGAAAACCATCAAAAGCTTAAGACAACGTTTTGGTCATACACAGCCTAGTCCAAGTTCATGCCAAAGTGCAAAGGCAAGCTATCTCAAACTAGAACAGTGTGACAAGTGAACCCACCTGGATCTTTTCATTTCAGCTCATAAGACACACAATATACATAGTTTTAAATCAGATTTTATGTTAGGCAATGTGTCATAAATGCTTAGGCATAAACTTAATAAAGGCATATGACTAGCATATCCTAGCATGAAAAGATAGCATAGCATTCAACATTCCTACACATGCTAGGTAGCCAAGTCAAGTGGTGATCATGATTTTTGATTTTCAAGAAACAAAAGTGACTTAGCTCACAAATGATATTAGACAGATTCAAGGAGCTTAGCCAACCATGATCATGCAAGCAACTGTAGAATCTGGCACAAGCAAGTACTAACTAGTCATTCCAGAAGAGCTCTAGTGCTAGTGAAGTGAAAATGCATATGATACAACGCAATGCATGATATGATACAAAATGCATGGAAAACAAAGAATGGCAAAGAAAAAGAAAATCAAAAACCTAAACTACAACAAAGTTACCCCAACCTAAAAGGGGTAACAAACACTAAGCTCCCCACGCAAGCGAGCAAACACGCTAAGCTTTAAGGGCTTGGTGAAGATATCCGCCAACTAGTTCTCTATCTCCACATGGATCAAGTCTATATCTCCCTTCTCATAGTGATCTCTCAGAAAGTGAAACCTCACGTCTATGTGTTTGGTTTTGGAGTGCCAGACGGGGTTCCTAGCTATAGAAATAGCAGAAGTAGAGTCTACTAGGAGAGGGATCTTCCTAAAGCTTAGGCTAAAGTCACTCAAGGTAGCTCTCATCCAAAGCAGCTGGGAGCAGCAACTAGCAGCAGCAACGTATTCAGCTTCTTTGGTGGAAGTGGCTATGCTAGATTGCTTGCGTGAGGACCAAGAGACAAGAGAAGAACCGAAAAACTGGTAGGTGCCGAAAGTAGACTTGCGCTCCAGTCGACAACATGCAAAGTCAGCATCCGAATACCCTCTGAGAGAGAGCATCGAAGCTGAAGAGAACCAAAAACCAAGCTCAGGAGTGTATTTCAAGTACCTGAAGATGTGCTTCACCGCTTGACGGTGTGATGTCCTTGGTGAGGCCTGAAATCGCGCACAGAGGCAAACTGCGAACTGAATGACCAGCCTGGTCACCGTCAGGTACAGAAGTGAGCCGATCATCCCTTGGTACTCTCTTTTCTCCACCACCTCCCCTTCTTCATTTGCATCAAGCGCCGTTTGTGTTGACATGGGAGTCGCCATGGGCTTTGAGTCTCCCATATCAAACTTCCTCAGAATGTCCTTCGTGTACTTGGCTTGATGGATGAAGGTTCCTTCACGCCCTTCCTTGATTTGCAGTCCAAGGAAAAACTATAACTCTCCCATCATGCTCATCTCAAACTCCTTTGACATCTGCTCAGAAAACTCAATAACAAGAGAGTGAGACGAGCCACCAAAGATGATATCATCCACGTATATCTAGACAATAAGAAGATCACTACCATGCTTGAGGAGAAACGAGGTCTTATCAACACTCCCCATTTTGAAACCCTGGTTTAGCAAAAATGTTTTCAATCTATCATACCAGTCTCTAGGGGCTTGTTTCAAACCATACAAGGATTTTTGCAATTTGTAAACATGGTTAGGGTATTTAGCTTTTTCAAATCCAAGGGGTTGTTTGACATAAACTTCTTCTTGAATAAAGCCATTCAGAAAAGCAGGCTTCACATCCATTTGAAAAAACTTGAAACCCATGGAAGCTGCAAAGGCTAAGAGAATACGTATAGCTTCCAGGCGTGAACCGGAGCAAATGTTTCCTCATAGTCTATCCCCTCTTTTTGACAAAAACCCTGAGCCACAAGTCTAGCCTTGTTCTGCACAACAATGCCATCCTCCCCTTGCTTATTTTTGAAAACCCATTTTGTACCAATAGGATTGCATTGTGGCGGTGGCTCTACTAAAACCCAAACCACATTCCTCTCAAATTTTTCTAACTCCTCGTGCATGGCATTAACCCAATTACTATCAGAAAGAGAGTGTCCAACATCCTTGGGCTCAAAGGAGGCAACAAATGCAGCATGAACAAAGAAAGCGATAGAACCTGTCTGGGACCTCAAGGTCCTCGCATGCAAATCACCAATGATCCCATGTGGAGAGTAATCCCGCTGGACCTGCCGAGATGGAACAATCTCGGAGGTCACCTCCCTTACGTCCTCAACGGGGCCAGCCTCTACTCGAGCTTGCAGTCGGGGGAGCGAGGAGGAAGCCATCGGCAAGGGTCCTCCTTCATCTTCAGAGCTCGTAGGAGAGGAGGTAGGAGGTGCAGCTGCTGTAGTGGCTCCTGCATCACCAGCATCTACTTGTCCTTCCTCATCTTCAAAGATGGGGGTTCCTTCTTCATCGTCACCTAAAAGCTCAAATGCAGGGGTTGTGCAAGGCATAGATTCATCAAAGGAAACCTAACAGGTCTCAACCTCTTGTTTGGTATCAAGGATCCATACTCTGTATGCCCTTGAGCTAGAGGCGTACCCAAGGAAAATACCATCCAAGCAGCGAGATTCAAATTTGTCCAAATGCCCCTCTTTTTTAGCACAAAGCATCTGCAGCCAAATGCACGCAGGTGCTTGACGCTAGGCTGCCTACCAAACCGTAGCTCATGCGACGTCTTCCCTAAGAAAGCTCATAGGAAGATGCGGTTGGCAATGTAACAGGCCGTATTCATATCCTCAGCCCAAAAGCGTCGCGGAGTCCTATGCTCATCAAGCATCATCTGCGCCATCTCAACAAGTGTGCAGTTCTTTCGTTCCATGACACCGTTCTGAGGTGGGGTATAAGGAGACAAGAATTGGTGATTAAGACCTAGGTCATGACAGAAGGTTGTGAAACGAGAGTTACAAAATTCTCCACCATTGTCACTGCGGATAGCCCTCATGGCCATATGACTCTCATTTCTTAACCTCAAGACCAAATCCCGAACAAAACCCGAAAGCCTTATCTTTGCATTCCATGAAGAACACCCACGAAAAGTGAGAAAAGTCATCTACAACGACAAGCACATACCACTTCCCACTGACCGACTGTACCCGAGCAGGACCAACCGTGTCCATCATGCAGTAGCTCACCCAGGTTAGAGGTCATCACCTGATTGACAGGCGCATGAGAAGCAGCTACCATCTTGCCGTGACGACAAGGGTGGCACACAAGTCCTTTTTTGCTTTCAAATTAGGCAATCCTCGGATCAGACCCATCGAGCTCAACCTGGCTAGCAGATCAAAACTCAAATGGCCTAGCCTCCTATGCCACTTCTAGATATCAGTAGAAGGACCAGCTACCAAACACCGAGGAGAGCCAGAAACAGACGCAAGGTCAACCTTAAAAACCTACCCATAGGGCAAAATCCGATAAACAAGGTTTTCCTTAGCATCAAGCACACAAGAAAAACCCTCCTTAAAGTGAACCTCAAACCCTTCCTTGAGAAGTTGCAAGACAGAAACCAAATTGAACCCCAAATTCCTCACCAAAGCAACTTCTCTCAGGGAAAGCTTGCCAGAAAGCACAACAGAGCCAACACCCAACACTTTACCTTGACCATTATCCCCGAATGTGATGTACTCCATGGGGCTCATGGGGTTGAGGCTGGAGAACCATCTGCGGTGCCCTATAATGTGCCTAGAGCAGTCGGAGTCCATGATCCATATGTCCTCCAGGCCTCGATTCTGCAAAATCAAGGAAAGCCAGAATGAGCAAATGGTCCAGCACTGGGGTTAGTAAAATTGCTGAACCAGTGTCGAGCCATCAGCTTAAAGGTGGGGAAAGCACAGTCAAAGTAAGCATCACGGTCATCTGGGTACCTACGACTCCAAAGCGTGAGCTCTCAAACCCTCTACCAAAGCCTCAGTCATGAGGTCCATAGCCACGCTGAAAACGGCTAGGAGCTTGGCCGGCAAAGCGTCTCTCACCACCAAGAGCATGGGTCTGAAGCCTGCCTCCTCTCTCACCACCAGCAAAGTGGTCTCTCAACTCACACAATAGGGAGGATCCTGCCTGCCACCCTGGTAGAACTGATCCTGGTTCCCCCAGGCTGTCTCCTGCTTCTCAGCCCGCTTCCTCCTGAAGCAAAACTCCTCCAAGTGACCATTCCACTGGCAAACCTCACAGTGGTAGACATGTCTCTTGGGCATAGGCTGGTGTTGGCTGCTGGACTTGCTTCTTGCCCAAAGGCTTGAGCACTTCCTTCACAATCTTATCTAGCTTGGCTTGTGGTAGCTTGGGTGTCCAGTATGACTTCCTCGGGGCAGCCTTGGGAGGCTCATGGTAAACCCCATCAATAGTAGAGTCAGGCTTCGGAGAGGCAGTGTTAGGCTTGATTGGGGTATTCTTCTTCTCACCCAAGGTACTACACTCTCCCAACCCAAGTCCACTAGTGTCACCCTCACTATGCTTGTTCGCCTTTATGGTCATCCTAAGTTGAGGTTCCCTGGCATACATCCCACTCAGCACCTCCCTCAACCTAAAGTTGTCCTTTTCAAGGATCAACTGCTCCTCTGTCAGATCCTCCAGAATCAAAGTCTGGGCAACACAAGTAGAATAGTCTAGAGAGAGAATCACAGGAGTAGACTTCTCAAGCTTCCTAATGGTGGCATCCTTCTCCACCAACTGCAACCTCAAAGTAAGACAGTTCTCACACGTATCAGGGGGTGCTGAAAGCACCTCAAGGTCAGCACTAACCTGGTCAAGGTCACTCCTCTAGGTAGGACAGACCATGCACGCACCCAAAAGTGTGGGTCTAGCCCTAAGCTCCTCCAACTCCTTGAGCTGCCCCTCACACTTCACCTTCAGCTCAGCAATGTCAACTGCTAGGTGGGCGCAAGACTCACACTCAGGCACCTCACTTAAAGTAGGCTCATCTAATTTAGACTGGAGCTTGCCTAACTCAACCTTCAGCCTATCCATCTCCTCTACCTGATGAGCATACTTGCTCTTCTGCTCACAAAGGTCACTCATGAGGGACTCATAGGTAGGGCACTCAAACTCACAAGGCGGGGCTTGCACACTCTTCAACCTCTCAATCTCAGCCAAAGCATCAGCAAGCTTGGCTTTCTGCTTCTACAGCTTCTTTGGCTGCCTTCTCCAACAACTTATCCTAGGCTTTCAACTCACGACTATTCCTCTCCAACATATCAAGGATCTCAACTTACTCAGGAGTTACCTCTTCATCGGAGGAGTCATTGTCGTTGCCCTTGTCGTCCTTGTCCTCAAGCGCCATGGAGCAGAATGATCTCCGGTTCACCTTGTGCTTGTGCTTGGACTTGGTGGAGATGAAGCAGAGGCCAGCTGGACTACCTTGATCTCTCCTCTTGTCCCACTTGGTGATGATCTCCTCATCACTTGAGCTTGACGAAGACGAGGAGGAGGACGATCCCCTGCAAAGATCACCAAGCTCGGGGAATAAGGCCTTGTCCCGCTTCCGATTGTCCCTCTGGTAGCTCTTGAAAGCCTTCCTGAAGTTCTTGATCTTGCCAGAGTGGTGCTTGGTGTGGTCGCGCTTGCCAAAGTCATGCTTGCCGGAGCGGTACTTATTGGAGTTGTGGGAGTGGCTCTTGCCCTTTTTGTAGTAGTCATTCTGCTTGTTCGGGCACTCGGCGATGAAGTGGCCGATGTCTCCGCTCTCGAAGCATTTGGGCCTCTCGCCCCTCTTCTTACTCATCCGGTTGTCATAGGCGCGCTGAAAGTGACTAGACACCAAACAAAGCTCATCATCCCCAAGTGTCGCCAACTGCTCCTCTGTCACAAACATCAAAGCAGAGAACAAAAAACTGCGAAGTGTGGGGTTAGCAGCAACTTCCTTGGAGCTGGAAGCCAAGGCCAGGCTCTTGGAGCCAGTACCATCGAGAATATCTATCATCTGGTAATCAACCTCAGTGGTCTTAAGCTTACTATATAGATTCTCTACTCCTAAGGTGTCATACCCTGCCGACTCAAGAATGGAGTTCTTCTTGATCTCCCACACTTTCCTGTCCAAGGAATACATCAGCTTGACAACTTGCTGATGGTCAATGTATAGAAGAGCAGCGGGGACAGAGTTAACATGGAGCTTGTTGATGATCGACTGAAAACGACCAAACAAGGCATCCACAGACTCTCCGGGCTTTTGGGTGAAGTTCTCATACTCGCGCCGGTAAGTCTCCACAATCCATCCCTTGACTGTCACTGTCCCCTCATGGTGTGCACTGAGCAGGGACCAGATCTCACGGGCGGTATCAAGGTGGCTTACCCTCTCATAGTCCACTGGACCAAGTATAGAGAAGAGAAAGTTCACCACCTTGTAGTTCACCTCGTGCTGAGCAACAAGCGCCGGTGTGGTTCGCTCGGCAACGGGGAGCACCGTTAAAGTCGTACTCTGAGTAGCATTCCATATGTCCTCGCGCTGGCTAAGCAAGAAAGCTCTCATCCTACCCTTTCAGTAGGGATAGCCATCCGAGCTGAGAACCAGAACCTTCCCAGAGTGCACCATAGTCGCTGCTGGTTCCTCACCGGTAAAGGTATGAAGAAACCTACCTGGCTCTGATACCAGTTGTAGGAACGAGATGTGCGACTAGAGGGGAGGTGAATATGAGCACTTAAAAACTCAAAATCACAACCCCCATACTTGGTGCAATAAGAAGCGCTAGATACCATCCACTGAACAGATACGTATCTAGTAAGCACTTGATGTCGCCCACTGAATGGGTACACACCAAGTGAGCGGAAGCAACTGACTCGACGATCACAAAGGACCGCAAGTCAAGCCAAGCAACGAATCTTACCACAATCGCTCACCAGCCAATCTACACACCAAAGCACACCTTACTGAAGAAAAGCAAGTGAAGAGTATGGGCATGCAATGATTGACACAAAGAAGACCGAAGCAAACCACCCAAAGCAAAAACCAAAGTCCCTAGGAACCCGCCTAGAGAATGCCAAGATCTCTCAGCAAATGAGCTGGTACAGACCCTAGGAACGGCCCTACACACTCCCGGAACCACCTGGAACAAGGCAAAAACCCTAGGATCAAACCAACATGATGAATTGGCCAAAAACCCAGGGAACACCGGACTGTCCGACACCCTCTATCGGATAGTCCGACAGCCAGATTTCAAGCAGACTGGGTCGCAAAGAAAATTAACAAAACCTAGTCAAACAGACTCAAAATATCATGAAATTTTAAGCACAAGCTCACAACAACATGAGGAACAACGTACTAAAAATTAGGCCCATTTGGAGGAAGTTAGGTCCACCGGACTATCCGGTGAAGTGGCACCGGACTGTCCGGTGAGCCTAGAAAACTGTCTCGGTTTTTGAATTTGTAAACCCAAAACTTGACCAAACCTTCTCCAATCTTCACGAAATTTTGCACAGACGATCCTAGCACTATTCCAAAGCTATTCCCAAAAGATCTACTCAAAAAGATCAAGGGATTAGCGGGAATTTTAGATCTCGCGAAGAGGGGAATATTTGGGCAAAAAAGGGAGAATTGAGATAATCTAAGTCATAATCTCCACGTCCTAGCAAGTCCAAAAGAGACAAAAAAAAAACAGGATTAACTTGCGGGCAAAGTAAATCACCAAAAGCATTTGAGTTTCATCCAAAATCCAAGTAGAGAAGGGGGAAGGAGATGGCTGTACACATGAGCACGAATTGGGGACGATATTTTACGCCTAGAGCTTTATTCTAAGGTTTTAGGATTTGCAGGAGTAATATTTACCGTTAGGGAAACTTTATTTTAATAGTATGCTTCGTATAACCCCTTAGCTAGATTATTCCTGTATACCCCCAATTTACTCATGAAATTGACTATTTTTTATTCTTTCTCTAACTTTGTCTGGGCCTAACCAGGCTCCCGGAGGAAGACATCAAGAATAGCAGCCGAGTAGCCGTTCAACTGAATGGATCTCCAGTAAGAAGACTTGCGTTTGTGCATCTTAGATTTTAGTTTTTTTTCCTTAGGTGAAATGCTAGTAATATGTAAAGGGGTGTATGCAAAATCTCATATATTTGATTAAACTATGTGATTTTTGAATAACATGGGTTTGTCCGAACATCGTGGCATGAAATAGATATGAGTTAACACAATTATAGCCAAAAGAAGTATTTACTATAGATAACATGGTATTCAATTGATATTAGTGATGAAACAAGATTTTACGAGTGTAGGTGAGCACCTACGGTTACAAGGATGATCAAATTATTTTTGCTTAGAAGATTTACAATTACGCAAAATAATGTTACACCGTGGACATTGTTTTGCAGTTGCAGATATATTCTTACTATTATGAGCCACGGCTGCGAACATATTTTTACTGTTATGAGCAAAGGGACTAGGTAACGTGTTGAATTAGCTATTCAAAGCTAGAAATTTACGATCAAACGAAACATGATATTTCAGTTGCAAGGGCTATGTTTTACGGTTATATAGACTGAAAGCTAATGTTTAACTATATGCTAAGAATTTTACGATCGTGGGTTGCACTTTTACTACTACGGAATGGCGATAGCTGGGCATTTATAGATTTTATGATTATAGCTGACGATTTTACAATTATGGATGGAAGATTTACGGTTACGGGAGGAGGACTGCCAGACGCGTTAGATAGTTATTCAACGCGCTGCGCGCTGAACAGCGGTACCATGTATGCGTGCGTGCTGGACAAGCAGTAAAATGCGTTGGTTGGGCGCTGGCGCGTCCCATCGTTCTGTAACCTACATCCTACGTGCTCACCCTCCTACGTTCGACACTAGGGAATTGTTAGTAATAATTGTTTTGGAACTGAATTGGTCGGAAGGTCTAGGCGGCGTTCTTCACGTGGTCTGGTATGAATTGGTTCAAGGTAAAATCAAGTTGGGTTGGGGTGAGGTCAGATGCCACCGGTTTAAGTAAGAGTCTAGACTGGCTTCAATTTGGTTTTTGCACGGTTACTAGGTTTATCTGTAGCGGAATGTGAAAATAAATATGCGAAACACTGTTCTGCCATTATAGGCATATAAAGTGGAATTTGAAATACATGTAGTGGTGGGATATGTATACTGTTGGAGATACTAACATAATAAATATCAGATCCCCATATGGGCGTATATCTCCTTTGATCTTGAAATAAATGGTATGATTCTGAAGATTTCTATACTAGCATGCAGCTTGACTGCTGCCCGAAATTTGAGGGTAAATAAACAAGCCAGCAAAATCTCCATCTATATCTTCTTTGATTCAGAAATAAATAGTAGTGATCCGTGCTTCCTAAAGATTTGATTGTGTCTTCTAAATCGGATACCCTACCATTAAGTTGGTGTCGAGTCTATAAATACCTGATCAAAGTGACAAACTATTTTACAAAGACAGTTTTGCAAAGGACAAATGGAGGGTAAGGTGATGAAAATTTTCGCGATCTTTCTCCTGTTGTCCATTTGCAACCGAGGTAACCCTATTTTCTTCCCGGGATAAACACCCCCTCCCACCAGCCTCACTCGTGAACTATCTAGAATCATCATGGACTCGTTTGTGTACGTGAGCAGGAAATGCGCAGCACTGTAAGCCGTCTGATCTCGTCGTCACCCAGACCGCCGTCAGGGGTGAACGGCAAAACCAAGTACATGGTGGCGGTGGAGAACCGGTGCATCTGCTCGCAGGCAGACGTCAAGCTGTCCTGCGCCGGTTTTAGCTCCTCCATGGGGATCAACCCGGACGTGCTCAGAGCTGATGGCGACGGCGAGCTCTGCGCACTCAACGGCGGCTGCTCCATTGGGATGGGCGCCAACTACGCCATCAGGTTCTCCTACGCGTGGAGATCAAAGATCGACTTGAAGCCCGTGTTATCCACCATTGCCTGCTCTTGAGCTGAGTCTCTGATGGAGATGGTCTTTATTAGTTTAATTTCACCATTGTTCTTCAAAGCGAGGTTCAGTTGTACTAGTTGTGAATAAGTTTCTAGAAGTACCTGTGACTTCGGTGTTTATTACTCCATCAATTCCAATTATAGGCCGTTTAATTTTTTTGACACCAAATTTGACCTTATTCAAAATATGTGCAAAAAATAGAAAAATTCAATTTATAACTAAAGTATATTATATACTAAATTAAATCACAAAGAAAATAAATGATAATATTGAAAATTTTTAAATAAGACAAGCAAGTCAAACGAACTATAAATTGCGACGGATGGAGTATTTAGTTTCACTTGAAAGTGCTTGTCTAAAGTCTTGAGGGACAAAAAAAGATTTTGTGGCAAATGCAAAATTTAGATTGTGTGGTTCCGCAATATATGGTGCACTCGGCGTAAGCTTCACGGGTCACACCTGTGGATGATACACGGCAAATGCAAAATTTAGATTGTGTGGTTCCGCAATATATGGTGCACTCAGCGTAAGCTTCGCCGGTCACACCTGTGGATGGTACTCTTGCTCGTCTCAGTTCATTGTGCCCAAGACAGTATAACGCCATAATTTTTTGTCCTACAAAATCTAAAGGTATAACCGAGTTAAATTGGTATCGGTATATGATCTGCTCTCTCTGTTCCAAAAAACTAGTTGTTTTAGGTTCTCAAGGTCAGAATAGCTGATGATGTGAGTCAAAATCTGACCAATATGTCCCTCTTCCCCTCTCCAGTCCTCTGCCTACCGCCGCTCTAGGCGCACAGGTTTTCTGTCGTCGCGCCTCGGGGATACCTCCACCGAGTGGACCCGCGTCGCCGTCGATGCAGATCCTGCAGGAGCCGCCGCCGCCATCGCTGCTCCAGGCATCCGGGAGCGTGCCGCCACTCTAGGCACCACGGCACGACACAGCTCCCGCCGCTCTAGGTCGCATCGCCGTGACCAACGATGCCCAGAGGTGGAGGCGAGGTGGAGGAGCTCAGCCTTGCAGCACATAGAAGAAAGAGGGAGCACCAAGCAGCAGTAGAAGAGCTCAAGAGGAAGAGGAGAAGCGAGAGCCAAGGATATCTCCGCTGCCACCGGACCAAGCCAATGTTGGTGAGACGCGAGCACATGGGGCCGCCTCCGCCACCGGGATGCGGGCGCATCAAGCCGCCTCCACCACCAGAATGCGGGCTAGCGGACCTCCTTCGCTGACGGGGCGTGGGTGTGAGGTGCCTCCGCCGCCGCCACTGAGGAATGAAGCGACCCAAGCAGCCATGTAGGAGGGAGAGAGAAACGATGGAGAAAGAGGGGGTGGGGGATAATATTGATTGATGGCAATGTCCACGGCGAGGCCGCGAGGGAGGCTAAATACACGTGGCGAGGCGATGGATGGGCGTGGGCGGGCATTCGGCTGGTTGAGAGTGTGCCGCTGGCCATGAAACAGCACCAGGCGGGGCAAATGCGCGAATGGACACGGTGTCGGTGCAGCGTCCAACACTAGCCGGGGCGACGGATGGGCTTGATCGGGAGGATGCTTTATGTAGGTGTGAGTGGAACAAAAGAGAAGAGCGGGCTGGTGGTGTGAGGGGGTTTGGCAATGGGCGGGAGGAGGCGCGGAGTGCTAGCAGCGGGCCGGAGGAGGTGCTCGGTGACTGGCGTGTGTGGTTCCGGCAGAGGTGGGGCGTGGGGCCATTGGCGGTGCAGCATGCGACGGTGCAGGTAGGGCCTGCGACAGCGTCCCACGGGACTGGTTCGTGCATGTTAGGTGGAGTGGCAGCCCAACTGCAGAGCCTGTGGGCAGCGTCGCATGTGGGTGAGGGAGGTGGCTGACTTGCACAGGTCGCGGCGGTTGCTTGAGGGGCGGAGCCAAACAGTTTTGGACGACGCCTTATACCTTGTTTGGATGTTAGAGTATTGAAGGGGTTCGATCCCATAGGCAAACTCCAATGGCTGCCCTATTTTATAGGTGTTGGCACTGCTTGGCACTGTTCTGACACACTTGACAGAATGTAGTTTGAATAGGTATTCAATCAACTCAATTCCATTCCCTCGGTGTTCTGTTCCAATAGCCCACCAAAGGGTTGGACCTGTGGAGGTTTTGAAATCGGAGGGGATGATGTGGAGGTCACTAATGGTGTACAGAATGTGAAAGAACACAATGAATTAGACAGGTTCTGGGCAGCCAAGACGCTGAATCCCTATGTCCTGTATGGGGTTTTTGTTGATTGTATTATTGGTTGCACATGTGTGCGCGAATGAGGGTTTGGGAGAGTTGAGAGAATTTTCCCGATGCCCTAACTCTCCTTATATAGGCCGAGGAGCTAGGGTTACAAGGCGCATCTCCAAGAGACCGCCTGCCGATAAGTACATAAGATTACATGCCGAAAAATACAAGACAAGATCCTAATAGATATGATTCTAGCTGATCTGCTGCCTTGCTCCGCGGGTTGAACCACTCGGCCCACCTGTCAAGATAGCCCAAACTATCATCATAGGGTACCCATGGGTATATGACTCCCACAAGCCCCCGAGCTTTACGAGGATTTAGTAGAAATCGGCTTGAAGGTCTTCATGGAGTCTATCCTTGCCATTCAAAATATGGAGGACATCGCAGGATGGACTCCATATGGAGGAGCCCCAATGCTTTGAGTTTACTTGTGTAACAATCAACTCAAAGGTTTGAACTGTGTCTTCGTCAAGATGGCCGTTAAAAAAACTTTGAAAATATGCTCTCCTTTACCCTCCTGCAGCCCCAAGCTTCATGAGATATGATAATGCATCGTGGTGCTTGTCCGAGTGGTAAAGGATTCATTGTGATGCCCAACATAACACCACCAAGTCGCTTTGTACATCCCTAAACATTGTTGTACACTTGGATGCTAATATGCGATTATCGAGTTCATGACTGTAGCTGAGTGCTTAGCGATTGGCACGCCATCCAATTGAACATCGTGTAGCAACAAATTCAAACTACATATTCTCGGAACCGCCTAGGTACTCAGAGTTGAGAGCCAAGCCATGACTGTATCATTGATGTCAATTATTGCATTGTGTTGGCGTTGTATGCTACTGTTGGCCCATGAGCTATAAAGGCATTTGATTCTTCACCTTTATTGCCCTGCCATCAATGCCGCATCAACTGTGGCAGAACTGCCCAGGTTAACCCGGATTTAGTGCTTAATCACCAGATCCGGACTAACCTCGGTAGTCCTTCAGGATGTAGGTATCCTGACTTGGCCTTCCCATCCGGATCGAGCTTGATTTTTGGGGCGACTCTTGAAGGAGTCCACAGGTTACAACATACACAACCACATTTATTACATAGAGTTGAAATATTACATATAGAGTTCGGTATTTATTACATCCTGGCTAGTAACTTCTTCAGCCCTTTTACCAAAGGTTAACATAGATCACAAGTTTTTCTCCAACAGACATCTTACTCTGCTCAAGGCGTAGGAAAGCTTGTTTCAGAAGAAGGGAGGAGTAAGGTAAGTATCCCATTCGAACCAAGCATACTTTGCTCCTGTAAAAAGAATAGGCAAAAAGCCTGAGTACTAATTACTCAGCAAGACTTACCCGACCACTGGGTCGAAACCCGACTCTCTAGCATATAGCCGGGCTGGTTAGGTCAACTCACACTGCGGCAGGCCTAATAGTGAATCCTTAGCTTTTAGAATTGGTTTACTTTTTAGTTATTACCTGACCAGACTAAGTTATTCTTAATCTACTAACAAACAAGAGCAAACACTTTGTCAAACCATTCTTTAACAACATGATCAGTTTTCTTACTACGATGTTGGTCGCAATCAGGCAGCTTACAACCGGCAAGCCACAGACGATTCGAATCGATTTTCCACCTCTCGAGAGGGATACTCAGACAACCGTCATATGTGTGTACACCGACCCTATATACGACAACCCAACATCCAGTGCCACCTAGCCGGAACCATCCTCACCGAACCCGGGTGTCAGTGCTTCGACACCCGTCCAACCTCCTCCTTCTAGTTGGTCTCGTCTAGTTCCGCGCTTAGGTACAACTAGACGAGAGGTTTACCGGAGCCCGTTAAGGACGGCAAGTGAATGAGACGCGTTCGGCCCAACTGGTCCACACATCGGACGGCCTTATGCGACACAGGCAAGATCAGGGTCCATGGCAAATAATCATAACATGCAAAGTACGAAAGCGAAACTGATCCCGCCGCATGCCTGTCAAATTATTAACATCCTTCTCATTCTTAACCAATTAATTTTAGTAAAAGATTTCCGTTATAAACCTATGCCATTTAAGCCATCTACTACGTATAGGATTTTCATGCTGGATAATGATGAACCATGCTCTAGGGTTTCAATCAATTCCTAACTCTAGTGCACAGGCATAACCCATTTTTATTTATTTAAAGGACTCAAGGAAAAAAAAAGGTACCGCACCGGGGCTTGCCTTGGGTCACGGGGTCTGTCTCTGTCGGTAACTCGGAGTCTCCTCCTGCTGGTGCGAAGGACGTCTCAGCCACACCGGCTTCCGGAGTTTCCACTGCGGTGGAAGACTCTTCAACTGGAACTGGCGGGACCAACGTACCTAGGTTGATGACATGCAGGAGTTTAAAAATATGAGAATGATCAACCTGTTGAAAAAGTAAAGTGTACAATTTTTTAAAGAAAAAGGGTGATTGGGGTTAAACATCTGGATTTTCGGGCTGTAATTGACTGTCCTAGGGCTCAAATGAATTATATTTTATTTTTAAATATTTTTGAAAGCTTAAATGAATTTTCTGGAAATTTTTGAATAATTCAAATGGATTTTAGAATTAATTCTATATTTTTAATACATTTTTATGAATTTTTCTACATTTTTAAATAAAGGCTAACTTTTTTAATATTATATATACTTTAATTTAATTTCTTTTTAGAAATACCAAAATATTTATATGAATTAATAAATAATTTTAATAATTAATATAAATAGATTAATGTTAAAGTAAAATAATAACTAATTTAAATTAAGAAGAAAAAGAAAACAGAAATAGAAATTGGAATTCGGCCCAGCCCACGAAAAAAAACAAAACAAAAAGTTCGGATTTCCCCCTCCAAAAATCGCCTGGGCTCTCTTTCTGCCTGGCCCAGCCCACGAGTGGGCCGGCGGCCTTTTTCCCAGGCGCGGCCCAACTCCCATCTCTTTTCGGCTCGTCCCAGCGGCCGAGTTGGCTGGCAGGCCGGCCTGCCGAGCGGACGGCCCCGCTGGGCTGGCAGCCCAGCGGATCGGCCTCGCCCGGTCGTCCGGCGCGCCGCGCAAGCGCGACGAGCTGCGCGTCGCCGCGCCGGCAGCGCCGGCGACCATCAGGCGCGGCGTGCGTCCCTCTTCCCTTTCCCCCTCTTTCCCCTCTCCCTTCCCTGCTGGTGCACGCCGTCCGCCGCGGCATGGAGCCCGCCGACGCAACGCACCGGCGAGGTGGCCTCGCGGCGGCGGCGGTGCCCGTAGGGGTCAACCACCTATCACGCAGGGTGCGCGCAGGCTCGGCGCACTCGGTGCGCGTGTCCGCGGGAGCCCTAAGGGTTCCCACGCGCGGGGAACGCGGCGGCGACGACCACGATGGCTGCGGCGCCATGCGTGGCTCCGAGCTCTGGCGAGGTCGGGCCGGCCCTCAGCGCGGCGCAAGAGAGGAAGGAGGGAGCAGGGAGGTTGAAGCTCACCGGTGCGGGCGCGGAGAACACGGCGACGGCGGCGGAGGGCGGATAGCGGCGGCATGGGGCGCGGGCGCGGGCGGGGAGCAGCGAGCAGACTCCCCCCTGCTCGGCGAGGTGAAGAAGATCCCGCCCCCCGCGGGTCCCACCTGTCAGCGCCGCCTGACAGGGGGTGTGGGTGGCGGGGGGCTGGCCGCCACGCGGGCCGCCGCCCCCGGCTGGGCTTCGCCCAGCGGGCGCGTGGCCGCGGGCTGGCCAGCCGGCCTCGCGTGGCTTTCCCCTTTTCCCTTTTTTTTTTACTTTTACCATTTTCATTTTTAACCCTGGATTTTGACCTTTTTCGACAGGGGTCCAAATACAAAAGTGAAAGGGCTTAGTTTAAACTACCCTTTCACATTTTTGCCCCTAGAAAACTCCAAATTTTTGAAAAGGCCTTAAATTTAAATTTGAATCAAATTTTTTAAAAGAAAATTACGATAGTATGCAATGCACTTAGGGTGTCTTAAATACGGAGTATCACATCAACCATCCTACCTTTTCAGGCGTGGATGCAGTAACTTTTAGTGCAATTTTATGCCATATTTTATTGTGCTGTTGTTGTTGCCGGATTTTGACCAAGTCTAGTTGTGCCAAAATACCAGTCGAAGACCACGATGAAGGAATCCACTTGGCCAGGCATATATCATAAGTTTGGCCAAATACAATGATAAGTGTGTGCCTAAGGGCCAAGCCAAGGTGATGTCAGAGGCCTAACCTATTTTGAAGCCCAATTTATCCGTGAGACTGGTTCGGGCTACAGGAATAGAACGCGCGAAAATAGGTACCCCGGCCACATACAGACTCCATTTGTGGCATTCTACATATGGATGAAAATCTAAGGATATAAGCTTTCCAATGCCGCAATATTCACGTTCAAATACAATTGGAGTCCACGGGAATTGCTAAAACAATAGGATGACCAGCATCTGGCATGATTGTATGACATGTATCGGCTGATACTTGGAAACTTCATGAAGATCCGGACCGGTGGAAGGAAGAGTCCATATCACATTCTCACGTTATCTAGTCTTAGTTGTAATCTATTAGTTCAGTAAAGAAAGGGTGTTCCTTGGGAGTCAAGTCATCTCTGGACTATAAATATGTAACCAGGCACATCATCTAAATCATCATCCACATGATCAATACAACGTGCGGTGCATCATCTTTTCTCAGGGTTATTCTCACCTATTAAGTGTCACGCTGACCCAGTGGAGTCATCCGAGTCAGCTAGGGCAGCGAAGCGCTTACTGGATCCATAGTGAAACTTGTACTGAAGCATTTTTTGATGGGAAGGTTTGCTAGTTACCTCATTGAGTCTCATACTAAGCTTCGCAGATTGCGAGATTCGCTAGTTATCCCAATGAATCTCGCGCTAAGCTCTGCTTGACGTGGTATCCATCAGTTATCTTGCATGTTATTGATCTATTGTCTTCTTTATGCTTCATGTCATTAAATTGGTAACATGCTGCCAAGAGTACATAGCATGTTCGGTTGCTACATTCCACGACATGTACCGCAACATGTGCACGTGGCAACTCGAGAGATCAATGTACGCTTGGCACCCTGCTTTACATGTTTTAGATTTATCTTATTTCTTGGATGAACCCCCTTTGGGGATTCCGATCTATGTTACGCGTGTGGTTAGAGCTATCTAGTTATGCGCATAGCGGATGTCAACCTAGGGGAGTCACATCTTCTAGATCATGCTTTAAGTAGGGTTTATCTTCTTGCTTTTACTTTATTGATATACTAATAAAAATGACAGCAAGAAGGCAATCAGCTTGTATGAGCCGATCCACTCAGAGGACTGAGGGCGATCCACGTGATCGGCTAGGATTTATGCCCATTTGCTTGTTTGTATATCTGCAGGGCGATCGTCTAACCACCGCAACCTCCTTGGCTGGAAGGTCAAGCCAGGTGGCATGCTCGAACCCCAGCAGATCGACTCCGCAGAGAGCCCATCGGAACCGTACTAGGAGAGGCAATCACAACGGCAGCGTGATCTCCTGGTTCCTCGAGTGTTTGGTCACCGGACTACTGCCCGTCAGTTTCCCTTGACAACACATTTTGGCACGCCTGGTGAGACCACAATCATCCTGATGAGAAGTCAAGACGGTGTACATCTTTATAAGCAAACGGAAAAATCTGCTCATCTCTAAAAAAATATATTATTCTGCACTGAGGGCAGGAAAGCGATTTACTATCTACAGCAGCCCACGATGGGACCCGAAGGACAAGCAACAATGGTAGCATTGGATAGTGATGAAGAAATTATTGAAGAAAGACCTCACGGACGTGCCTACGAAGAGGAAGAGTGAGCATATTGCTCGGCCGAGAAGTACAAGCGCAGATATAGTTCTTGGCTGAGTAACCTTGCTGGACGCTTATCTCACCAAACAAAGTATGGGATAAGCTCACTAAGGGACCACAATCAGCTTGTTGAGAAGCCTACGCATGATGTATCTTTGCCCAAGTGAAGATGGAGTCGCAAGTCTAGCCCATGATGAAAACCAATATATTCGCGGAGCTGGTTCATCCTATAGGGATGGGCTACACGAAAATGGACGCCTAGGCCACATACCGACTCTGTTTTGGACGTTCTACATATGGAAGGAAAGCTAAGGAGATAAAATTTCCAACCCGACAAGAATCACATCCAAATACGCTCATAGTCCACAAGAATTGCGAAAACAGTGGGACATCGACTAATATTTAGATATTATTTTGTCAGTTCATCCTCGCAAGGTGTTCAAGCAATGCTTGAGTGTTGAAGAGGTAGCTGATCAATACCATTGGCTCCTAAAAGATTCAAGGTCATGTAGTGTTTGTGTGGTAGAACCCAAGGCCGGTCCACGTGGTAGGCAGACAGTGGAGCACATACTTTTTCAGCATACCAGGAGAAGGACTCTCACTTGGGGGGCACTATGACCTACCTCAAGATTATGGAGTTGGATATTGTGCCATGGACAATGCTTGGGGAGTAGGAAAGGCTGCCTCGAGAAAATAAAGCATGGCTGACACAATATCATCGGCCATACACGGAGCATTAGAAGGATACGAGCATTATGAAGACAACTGTACTTATATCAGTGCTGATATTTAGCCATCGGCTTCAGAAAGCTAGATTACGAAGTAGAAGACAATGAAACCATCATTTCTCTAGCACCGTCATTATAGCTGGGTGGTCCGATCATCAATGCTCTCATGGCGCCATCGACATCGACTGCTTCGGCTCCTACGTTGGGGGCATCCGTCACTTCTACTCAGGACGATCATCTTCCGCTCCTGTGCCATAGTGTCCGTCATCTCAACCGGTGATTCAGCCACCATGATCCTACATCACCATCATCATCGGCTGCTCTGGCTCCTGCGGCAAAGTGTTAGAACAATTCCCTGGGACTACAAACGGCTGACTGGATTTCGGATCAACTTCATCCTAGGGTCAGCATGTATTCTTTCCATTTTATAATTCATTGGTCTACTTTAAGTTATGGATGTTCGGCTAGCCAATAGCTAATACCTGGGATGAGATTGTATCGAGATAAGTAGAAATCAGATGCAATGTCGGCCATCGGCTCATCACTAGCCAATTCAATCTCTCTGGTGACATCCAGAATTTGTCACGGTGTACGTTTTTGCAAGACAACAAGGAAATCGGCTTGTCTCAAATATTTTATATTGCTTGGGGAAGGAAGAGCTGATTTATTATCTATAGCAACCGATGGTGTAACACCTATGTCAAGATCTTCAATGACAATGGTCACCTCAAATACCAAGAACAGAAGCAGTCGAGGCCGATCCTTGTGCGATCAGCTGATAGTACAATGCACATGCTTTGGTTGTAGCAAGATTACATAGTTGGAGATACCGTGCCATTGACTACGCTCGGGGGGGGGGGCAGTGGAGAGTGCCTCAAAAAAAATGGTGGAACAACTGGTACAATGCTATCGTTAATTCACTAAACATCAGACGGACATGAGTATTGTGAAGAGGGCGTGTCGATGTCGAGCCCTTAGCTTTAAGAAACAGGACCACAAAGCAAAAATAATAATAATTAAGAAGGCGTTATGTCTCGAGCTCCATCACATCAACCGATCTAGTTACCAAGGTCCCTACAACATCATCAACATCAGCTGCTTTGGCTCTTGCACCAAAGCACCCGATCGATCTGACCACCGGCTCCCACAGCACTATCGATGTTGGCTACTTCGGTTTCTATGCCAAAGCATCGGTTACCTCAGTCGGTCGATTCGGCCGACGTGCTCCTATGACGCCATTGTCATTGGCTACTCCAGCTTCCACGCTGAAACATTTGAAGAGCGTCCTAGTACTGCTGGTTGGATTTCACATCGGCTTTATCTCGGTGAGTTAGCAAACCATATGGAATTTTTGCTATCGGCTCATCTGTAGCCAATTAGAACGGTAAGACTCAAACCCACAATTTCATTATCATACACCGTATACACTTGCCACTTGCACTAGTTTCCTTGTATGGTTAGTAGCTTTTACTTGTGCTTCGTGTACATGCTTTGAGGTGTGGATGCTGTTGACTATGTGTAATTAAGTTCATTTGAATATGTTGAATACCCGATGCTGAGCATGACTTTTATTCTTTGAAAATCGGAAACATGGTCACTGCTTTGCTGGGCTACTAGAGGCTGACTTTGCTTTTGCTATATTGTACATGCCTAGTAGGTAGATCCTTTACTTTGGAATCAATTATGCAACTTGAGTCTCAATGCTTACATGGTAATCTTTTGATAAATTAAATTATTTAAAAATATGTCTATATTATGCTTAAACGAAAAGATCCATGTGGGTTTGCTTCGTTTCACTGATTTAGTTCGAGATTGCTTGCTTTTGCACTTTGGCAAGAACTTGGACTAGGATGTGAATGCCCAAAACCTTTCTTTAAGCTTCTGATGGTTCTATGGACCTAGGCTTAGCATTGGTTGGTAAAAAGTAGCCTGACAAACAAATAAACCCTGGCACATAACGAAAGGCTCTTGAAATTCAAATCTATATATTTAATCTAGAAGACCTGGGGGGCATGAGAAATCGAGTTTGCTAAAGGGCCTTATTTTGGAGAGCTCACTTTTATAGATACTTGCTAGCTTTTGCTTATCACATTTTATCGTGCTAGTTGGCTGGGCTAAGTGGTGATGCTTTTATTTTGAAAATCCAAAAACTGCTTGTTCATGTTCTAATATAGATATATTCTCTTGAGCTTTTCTATGCGGTATCTTCATGCTAAATTCTTACTCTATATGCATGTTAGCACTTGTAAATGCCTTTAAACATACCTGGAAGCTTTCACTTGCACTCCTTGCATGACATAGCATATTTTTGGGAGAGGAGTTTATTATCCTTGTTGTTGGTTCGGCTTGCATCGACTTTTTTTTGCCAAAATAGATATGATCAGTTGGCTTTTTAGCCAACCGATTGTTTTGCAGGTAATCCACGGAGTCCACATTATTATTCAGCCAATGGAGAATCGACTGCTTGCCGAAAATCTACCAGTGGTCGGCTACTACTAACTAGAAGAATAGTCATCGGCTGAATAGATGAAGAGCATGAAGTACTGCAATCGGCATGACTGTTGTACAAGAATCATATGAGTCATCGGCCAACCTCGACACGAAGAAGAAGGTTGAGACTGTTCCAAGCAATCGGCCTTAAAAATATTGAGCTGATGAAGCGCGAGAGTGATCCCGCAAGTTAGCACCGATATCGGAAAAGGAGGGTCAAGTCTGGTCTCCAACAACAGGTTAGGGCTGGTCCATGCAATGAGTCGGTAGATAAAAAAAGGCGTGAGGCTAGTTAGAGCAATAGGCCATAAAAAATAAATCATGAGTGTTCATGTTTAATACCGGCGATGTCATCTAATGAAGAGTCGATCCATTGGCTTGGGGGCAAGGTTCAGAAGCATAATACAAGCTAAAGAGCCGGTGTTTCTTGTGTGGTTTGTAGCTGATGTTTGGAAGATTCTGTCATATTTGGCCAAACTTGGGGGGCATGTGTTGCCACCGAATTTTGACCAAGTCTAGTTGGGCTAAAATACCAGCAGAAGACCATGATGAAGCAATCCACTTGGCTAGGCTTATATCATATGTTTGGCCAAATACAATTATAAGTGTGTGCCTCAGGGCCAAGCCAAGATGACGTCAGAGGCCTAATCTATGTTGAAGCCCAATTTTTTGCGAGACTCCTTCGGACTGCAGGAATAGGACACGCAAAAATAGGTACCCCGGCCACATACAGACTCCGTTTTTGGCATTCTACATATGGATGGAAAGTTATGGAGGTAAGCTTTCCAATGCCGCAAGAATCATGTTCAAATATGCTCGAAGTCGACGGAAATTGCTGAAACAATAGGACGCTCGAATCTGCCAGGATTGTATGACATGTTTTGACTGATACTTGAAATCTTCAGGAAGATCCTGGCTGGTGGAAGGACAAGCCTAGATCACGTTATCTAGTCTTAGAGTCTTTATTAAGCTGTAATCTATTAGTTTAGGAAAGAAAGGGTGCTCCTTGGGAGTCAAGTCATCTCTGGACTATAAATATGTAACTAGGCCACATCATGTAAATCATCATCCACATGATCAATACAACTCTCGGCGTATCGCCACCCCTTCTCAGGGTTATTCTCTCCAATTAAGCGTCATGCTGCCCCAGCGGAGTCGTCCGGGTCAGCTAGGGTAGCGAAGCGCTTACTAGATCCATGGTGAAGCTTGTACTAAAACATTTTTTATGGCAAGGTTTGCTAGTTACCTCGTTGAGTCTCATACTAAGCTTCGCAGATTGCGAGATTCGCTAGTTATCCCGATGAATCTCACGCTAAACTTTGCTTGGCATGGGATCCATCAGTTATCTTGCATGTTATTGATCTATTATCTTGTTTATGCTTCATGTCATTAGATCGGTAACGTGCGGCCAAGCGTACATAGCTTGTTCGGTTGCTACATTCCACGACATGCACCAGAACATGTGCACACAGCAACTCGAGAGATCGATGTGCGCTTGGCACCCTGCTTTACATGTTTTAGATTGTATCTTCTTTCTTAGGTGACCCTCCTTCTTTCTTAGGTGACCCTCCTTGGGGGTTACGATCTATGTTACACATGCGGTTTGATCTATCTAGTTATGCACATAGCGGATGTCAACCTAGGGGAGTCGCATCTTCTAGATCATGCTTTAAGTAGGGTTTATCTTCTTGCTTTTACTTTATTGATATACTAACCCAATTGATAGCAAGAAGGCAATCGTCTTGTATGAGCCGATCCACGCGATTGGCTAGGATTTTATGTACGTTTGCTTGTTTGTGTATTTGGAGAGCGATCCTTCGACCACTGCAACCTCCCTGACTATAAGGTCAAGCCGGTTGGTACGCCTGAACCCTAGCAGATCGACTCCACACAAAGCCGATCAAAACTGTACTAGGAGAGACGATCGCAGCGACATCATGATCTCCCGGTTCCTCATGTGTTTGGTCGCCGAACTACTTCCTGTTAGTTTCCCACCATAACTGATGTTGAAGATTCTCCAGCACACCGTTCCGGACCTTGAGCTGCTATAAATAGAGGCCACCGCAGCTCTTTCTTCTCATATCCCAAGCTTGTAAAATCAGAGCCATGAATTATGTAGTGTCTAAAGCCTTCCTTCATACAGCTTCCCTTAGTTGTAGTTCATCAAACCATTGAGACGGTGAGATTCTCCTAATTCCTTCTATATCATTAGGTTACTCCTAACTTCATATCAGACTGTGAGATGCTCCTAAGGGAGTTCTTCATGGTTTGAGTAGGTGATATTGTCGCTCTACCACACCATTTCCCTCAATTCATCCTAGAGGCATGCGGGGTAGTGCCACAAGTGTGTCGAAATGTGGTTCTCTAGCTGCTGCACACAAGAGTTCACATCCGAACGTGTAAAGGTGATGATGAGTTCGCTGGCCAGCCCAGGAAGGTTGTCCACTGTCGGATGACACCCGTCATGTCGCTCAGAGGCTTCCCAGTGAGGATGCCAGTCTTCTCTGATGCTGATGTGAAGGGTGACTTACACCATGCTCTTTTGTGATGCGGCTTCTGATCTATCTGCATGTTTTATTCTTCCCGCTTGTTATAATGATACCATTTGTAGCATAACTGCACTGGCCATCTATTTTTGTTGTATCCATGTGACCTGAATGTATACTTCTGTATGTCGAGCTCCCTTCAATCCATAAATAAACATTCAGAAGGTCGCTGTCCGAGTTATCTCTTGTCTTATGGATTAGTCAAGTTGAAATCTTTGTCCCCATTTTGAACCCGAATTCCATCATTCAACTATCTATTTTCGTGCATCTTAGTGAGGCCTAACTTGGTATAGCACCCCACTTTATTTTGCGCTATCTCTATTTCTGCAAGCGTTAGACAAAGAATGAGCAATTTCTGTATATTGGTGGAGCTGGTTTCCAACTGTATAACCCCCAGAACATGTACTGTGCCAAATGCTTATCTCTAAATTTATCTATGCTGCATTTATCTTACTGTATTGAATGTCTTTGTCTTCCCCTAACTGATGCAGGGACTATGCTTCAAATTCTTGTCAGAGCCTCCCCTCCCTAAAGATGTTGCGGTAAGGAGGAAAAGAGCTCCAGATTTCGAGTATGCAGGGCTGACTGCAGAGGATGTGTCGGCCGAGGGTGTCCCGCCTGGTTTTTATGCTAATCTCTGAGAGGAAGAACCATCAGATAAACAAGGAGTTTAATCGGATGAAAGAGTCATCACTGACGCTGATTGCCCCGTGACACGGCAAGTCATCACGAAGCAGAGTTCCTCTATGGCCTCTGGTTTGGTAAGAATTATTGATCCGTCCTCTGGGGAACACACACCTGGTGATGAAACGATGCAGACTCGGAAGCATAGAGGTCGTAACCTGATTGATGATGACCAGGGGGACTCGGATTCCTTGCCCCATGTGTTGAGTGCCAAGGCAAAGCCCCTTGTGAGGTTGGTGAAGAAGCAAAGGAGATTGCCCTCGTAAGTGACTGTTTTGCTTTGTCTTTCTGGCAACCTGAATTTCAGTATTTGTTGACTAGTCGTGGCCCACAGAGCATCTAAACTAGCAGCACAAGGAGCGGCTGCTGATGTCGTCAAGGAGCCTACCCCTATTGAGGCAGAAAAGAACGTCAAGGTGACCCTAGTCCCTAGAAGCCTCTGACATCATCGTACCTCCCCTCATTCTAGGAAAGTTGAAGATTTTCTTGACTTGGGGACGATCCCTGCACCGTCGAGCAACGGTGAGAAGCAGCCGGAGATGGCAGGATCGTCCCATGTGATGGAACCCGATGGAGAAGCCCATGGGGAAGAAGATCCCCTAGAGACTGTGAAGGACATGGCTGAACCTGAGCTTGGGGAGCCCCGCTTCGACAGCCCCATTGAATTGGTCCCTAAGTAGGTATCTTTGCAAGTAGCATGTACGTCTATCCACCGGCAGGTGCTGACGCATTATCTTTTGTAGATTTGAATGAATTTGTTGCAGATGAGTCTGGATCACAGGGCCCACCGCTGCTGACGATGCAAAGATTGTCAGACGTAGCCCCCACCATCTCTTTGGAGCTGCCAGTAAGTGTTTGTTGAACCCGTCACATCAAACTTTGCCATGTTTGTGGTATGACTGACACGGTCTCCTTGATGCAAGGTGTATACAGGATATGCTCCGAGTTTTTGATGAGAACGCCGAGCTGAAGAAACAGACTCAAGAGCTTGCCGCCCTCCGACTGCAATTGGCCGCTGCTGAGCTTAAGGAAAAGGGTTAGAGATTCTAATATTTCTTTCATTTTTGAGTCCTCGCTGGTCATTTTCTCCTCTGTGATGTTTCTGATTCTTGAAATACTGACTTGTAGAAAAAACTGAGCTAGCCGATCGTATGTCCCGCACTGTAAGCGAGCAAGATCGTGAGATCTCTGCTCTTAAGCGAGAGAAAGAAATTGCTCAGGCTGAGGCTCTAAAGCTAAAAAAGCGAGCTGGTCAGCCAGAAGACTGCTTTTGAGGTAATTTCCAAGGACCTTGATATATCTTATAAGCTGCTTACCGGAGCCCTGTCTTTAATTGAGAAACATTAAAACTCAAGCTCGAGAAGTTAAGGCCCGCTTTGTCAGGAAATTGAAAAACTCACCACTGCCCATGATGCAGCCTGGAAAGAAGTGACAAGCCTGAGCTCCCAGGTTACCCAGTTGACTGAGAAGCACGTGAAGGATCTTGAAGAAGCCAAGAAGCAAACACTGAGGATGAACCAGTGCTATCCTAAACGGTAAATGGTAAACAGACGGCCACCCTTCGTTTAGCGTTTAGACCGTTTAAACAGTGTTTACATGTATTTAAACGGCCTAAACGGTTTTATACTATAGCATTAAAATATACATATTTTTGTTTAGATGTAAAAAAATATCATGGCAAGTATAAATATTTATGCATCTATAAAATAAATATGCATATCTATATACTGAACAAATCTAATATAAATATTTATATATGTATAATATAAGATATTTATATTTATGCATCAAACAACTCAAGTGAATATGACGTCATTCACCTAAATAGCATGTTAAACGGCCGTTTAGCATGTTTAATTCCGTTTAACTCCATTCCGTTTAGGCCGTTTAACACTGTTTTTTGACCGTTTAAATGGTCAACCGTTTAATTGACCGTTTAGACCCTAATCAACAGAGTTGCTCACCGATTACCATTGAAACGCCATTTAGGCCGTTTAGGCGAATAGTGGGATAAACAAGCTTCAACACAAGTACGGTACTATAGAATTTGGCGCGAGAGCGCTTGTTGACATGTTGGCGCCTGAAGACGCTTCTTGGTCAACAGTTGAGCGACTATCGAGTGCCCTGTAGGTTGCGGAGGTGCTCTTCAAGAGTGCTATTAGTGACAACATGACAGAATAGGTGGCCATATTCAAGACACACTATCCGGATGTGGACTTTGATGCCATCATAAAAGGGCCCAAGCTAGGGACGACTCATGAAGTCTTCCAGAACATATGTGTAGCCGCTCAGCCGGTAGGCGAATGCTTCGCCAAGGAGTTTGTCTTTGTTTGGCCTTCAGATGATGAGCAGTCCGCAGGCGATCCAGGGATGGCCCTGCCTCTTAGACTAATGTTGATAAGTTGTAGTTGAACTCAGAACTTGCCTTGAATAGGACATGTATGATTGTATCCCGTTGCGACCAGCTTGGTTGTCGACCTTTATGGCTTGGTTATTATCGGTCTTATTTGCACGACTTGGTTATCATCGATATGCATGTGAAAACGGCTTTAGGCCAACTGTTTATGAACTATTGGCTTGGGAGTGGCCAGATGCTAATTGACCCTTTTCGCAACTTACTCATCACTGGAAGTAGTAGGATGAGGCACATTGCCTTAGGTTTCTTGCTCTTTACGCAGCCTGGTTATCGCCGATTTGGAATAGAGCATTAGATATAAACATGTTTGCCCTTTTCGTGGCTAGGTTATTGCCGAATCGGTATGAGAGGGGCTTATGTTATACCCTTTCCGTAGCTCAGCTATCACTGGGTTCAAGTTTTTAGGGTTGTATAGTGTGGTTTCTCTTTTCACAGCTTGGTTATCACCGGAGTTGTATTAGAGAGCTATGGATATGCCCTATTCACAGCTTGGTTATTACTGGATTTATATCAGAGGGGTGCCCTTTCCGCATCTTGGTTATCGCTAGGTTGTAGGTGAGCGAAACACTCAATTACGACAGCTTGGTTATTGGCTAAGTAGTGAGAAGACCATAGAGACTCAGCTCGGTTATCGCTGGAAATGTTCTCGTATAAAATAATGTCGCATGGACAGTAGTCAGCTTGGCTATCACAGATTGGTACAAAATAGGAGGCACTTGGGCCTTTCATGGCTTGGCTATCACCGAATTTGAGACACAGGTACTCGATCCGCACTTGATCGAGTTGTCATTGTAGAAACCGAGTGGTGCACTCAGCTGGTGGCCTGTAAGGTTGCCGAGCACTAGAATGGAAGATCGAGTGCTACGAACCACTCGTCCTAGGGGTAGAATCATCACAGGTGCTCTAAGTTCCATGTATTTCTGATCTGCCTACCTTCTGGCTCGCTGAGCTTGAATGTGGCTCACCCTAGGACTTCTTTGATGACGTATGGTCCCTCTCATGGGCAACTCATCATGCTCTAACTCGTTGAAGAGGTCTTGGTCTTGAGGACTAGGTACCCAATGTCATAGGAGCCTGGCTTGATGTTCTTGTCGTAGTAACGCTTCAGGGCTTGCTGGTATTTGACTGATTTGAGGGCAACATGGAGTCGTTCTTCCTCGATTAGGTCAATGTCCTACTGTCTAGACTCCTCAGCTATGGGTATATTGTTGAACGCCACTCTAGGTGCGCCATGCACCAGGTTTGCATGGAGGATAGCCTCTAAATCGTAGAGCATGAAGAAGGGAGTATTGTAGTTGATGGCCTTGCACGGTTGAGTCCTCATCCCCCAGATTAGATGGGGCAGCTGCTGCAGCCATTTGCCCTCGTATGGCTTCGACTTGTCCAAGATGGCTGGCTTGAGGCCTTGCAGTATCATTCTGTTGGTGCGCTCCACTAGCTCGTTAGCTCTGGGATGTGCTACTAAGGCATACCAGACTAGGATCCCTCTATCCTGGCATAACTCAGAGAATGCGTCTGCTGAGAATTGGTCCCTAGGTCTGTGATGATTTCCAAAGGCACCCCAAATCTGTGCATGACTTCTTCGATAAACACTATGGCTTTCTTTGCTATTAAGCTATTGATTGGCTTGTACTCAATCCACTTGATGAACTTGCCAACTGCTACCAAGACATGACCATATCCTCTGGGAGCTTTCTTGAAAGGCCCAATCATGTCTAGCCCCCATCGGAAAAGCCAGGAGATTGGTATGTTCTGGAGGTCAGAGGCGGGGAGGTGTTATTGTCTTGCAAAAAACTAGTAGCCTTCATAGGTTCTAACTATTGCTTCTGCATCTTGATTTGTGGTCGGCCAATAGAACCCTACTCTAAATTATTTGCCCACCATGGTCCTTGATGCTACGAGGTTGGCGCAAGTCCCAGAATGGATTTCATGTAACAATTCAATTCCCTATGTTTGTGGGATGCACTTCAAGAGGACTCCTGAGGATGGTGCGCGTTTGTAGAGTTGGTCCCCCATCATAGTGTAGCATTTGCTTCTCCGATGTACCCTGTCGCCTACTGCTTTTGCTTCTGGAAGTTTCCCAGGACTCGATGCACTAGACAATATCTGTTTGCCAGTCGGGTGCGATCGCGAGGACTTCTTTCTATTCAATGGTGCTTGGTTGTACATTTGTGGTTGCATCCTCAGATACTGTGGTTCTATCGAGTACTTGCACAAATATTCTGGGAGACACTTCTGTTCTTTTGGATCCTAGCTTGGACAAAACGTCCGCCCCGACGTTGTCATCTCTGGCGACGTGAAAGAAATCCAGCCCCTGGAATTTGCTTTCTAGTTTCCTTACTTTGGCATAATAGGCTGACATCTCTCATAGGTATAGCTCCAATACTTGTTGACTTGGTTGATAACGACCATGGAGTCACTGTAGACTAGTAATCTGCTGATGGCAAGCGACTCAGCTATGTGAAGTCCATGGATCAATGCCTCGTATTTTGTCACATTGTTCGAAGCTTTGAAAGCAATCTAAAGGACGTATTTGAGTTGTTCACCCTTTGGTGATATGAACAGAACTCCAGCTCCGGCGCCCTCCAGATTCAAGGAACTATCGAAGTACATAATCCAGTGCTCAGGCCACTCTGGATTGGCTAGTACTTGCTGCTCGATCCACTCGGCGATGAAATCTGCGAAGGCTTGAGATTTGATTGTTGTCTTGGTCTTGAAGTCAATGTCATTGGCACCTAATTCACATGCCCACTTTGCTATTCTGCCAGCAAGCTTCTTTGTTCTGCAGGATGTCACCAATTGGAAATGCAGTGACGACCACCACTGGTGTTCCTCAAAATAGGGGTGTAACTTTCAAGAGGTGATGAGCACGGCATAAAGTAGCTTTTGCACTTGAGGATACCTAATTTTGGCTTGGTTCAGAACCTCGCCGATGAAGTAAATCAGATGCTAGATCTTGTAGATGTGGGCATCGTTAGATCTCTTAGCGATGAGTGTCATGCTCACCACGTGAGTGGCACATGACAGGTACAGGTATAGTTATTTCGGCTGGCTTGTCCCTTGCGCTTGGATTACAGAGGTCAGCACCGGAGGGGAGGAGAGGAATATTTTCAACTTATCCAGTGCCCTTTGAGCATCTTCCGTCCACTTGATGGTGTCAAGTTTTTTTTAGCAAGTTGAAGAAGGGGAGTCCTCTTTCGCTGAGTTGTGATATGAAATGTTGCACTAGTGCCATGCAACCGGTGAGCTTCTGTACCTACTTCTAGGAGGTCGGTGGTCGCATGCTGGTGATGGTTAGTATCTTTTTTGGGTTGTCTTCGATCCCGCGGTTGCTGACAATGAATCTCAAGAGTTGACTAGATGGTACGCCAAACATGCACTTCTCTGCATTTTGATTCCACATCTAGATGCATAGGCTATTGAAAGTTTCTTCTAGGTCCTTGATGAAATCATCTAGATCCCTGGTCTTGATCACCACATCGTCTACATAGGCCTCGACATTTTTGCCCCATTATTGGCGAGGCAAGCTTGAATGCTCCGTTGGTAAGTAGCCCTAGCATTTTTCAATCTGAAGGACAAGGTCTTGTAGTAGTAAGCTCCATAGGGCATGATGAAAGAAGTCTTCTCTTGGTGGTCAGGAGCTAATGTTATCTGGTGGTAGCCTGAATAGAAGTCTTAGAAGGATAGCAGAGCACAGCGTGCTATGGAATCTACAACCTAATCTATCCTAGGCAGCCCGAAGGGGTCCTTCAGGCAGTGCTTATTGAGCTCAGTATAATCAACCGACATCCTCCACTCTTTGTTAATTCTTTGTAAGCACGAGCACATGATTCACCACCCACTCAGTGTGGAAGACTTGTCTAATAAAACTAACTGCTAACAGCCATGCTACTTCTGCTCTAATGGCCTCCTTCTTATCATTGGAGATCCTTCACAACTTCTGCTTCACAGGCTTTGCACCCGGGTGGATCTTTAGCTCATGCTCGGCCAATTCCCTTAGGACACTAGGCATGTTAGATGGCTACTAGGTGAACATGTCCCAATTACGGTGCACGAGCTGGACTGAGCACTTCTTCCTATTTGGGGCCGAGGTCGGCCTCGATGATCACCGTCTTGGTAGGGTCATCGAGGCCAAGGCTGACCCACTTCTTCTGCACCACTGGTTGCATGGTGCTCCAGTTGGGGTTGGCTACTAGGATGGTTAGTTGCAGATCTACTTGCATCTTCTTCATCTCCTCCTGAGCTGCCTCATGCTCGAGGTCTTCTACTATGGTGAGTGCCACCTGGTCACACTCGTGAGAGACCTTGAAGTCACCCTTGATGGTGAGTACACCATGCAAACCTAGCATCTTGAGCACTAGGTACGAGTGGTGGGTTATGGCCATGAAATTGGCGAGTCCCGACCTTCCGAGGATGGCGTTGTAGGACGAGTCCATGGGCGCCACCTCAAATCTAACATACTCATTCCTCTAGTTGGTCTTGTCACTAAAGGTGATGGGCAAGGTTATGTGCCTGAAGTGGTTGTGTGGCTCGCTCGGGCACTACGCCACAGAAGGGCATGTTAGACTCCTCTAGGTCTTGCATGCTGAGCCCCAAAGCGATGAGTGTCTTCTTGAAGAGGATGATCAGGCCACTCCCACCATCGATCAACACCTTGTGCATTAGTGAAGAACGTAGGATAGGGCTGATGACCAGGGTTAGCGGCCTAGCTCGTTGAAGTCACACCTGGAGAAGCTGATTGGCTACTCCAACCACTGGTAGTAGGTTGGAGTGGATGACTGTGCTAGCATTACCTGCCTGTTGGTGAGTTTCTGCTTACGCTTGCTCTCCCTAGAGCTATGGCCGCAGAAGATAACTGCCACTTTGTTCTTGACGACAAGGAAGCCATCTCTTTCATCACCGTCACAGTCCTCTGGTTTCTGACCATTGCTGCACCATGCATGGATTGTTGAGTAGCTCCTCAATCTTCTGCCTGGACAGCTTGCCAGAATAAACCGCCATGTTGACAGAGTTGTCATGACCATGCTTCCACAGCCGTTTGTCGCCGTCGTGGTGCCAATTGTCACTGTCGCGGCGCCGGTCGTCGTAGTTCCACCGTGGCTCATGGTCGGTCTTGTTGCTTGTATGATGTCGTGGATCTCCTAATGAGCATTGGCGTACTTATTGGCGATATTGAAGAGTGTCTCGACATTGCTGGGAAGCTTCCGCACTAGCTTCTTGAGCAGTCTTTCGTCTTGAAGTCCTTCCTCAAAGACATTGATGACAGTTTGGTCAGAGACATACGCCACCTGATTCCAAAGCTCGCAAAAGCGCCGAATGTACTCCTTCAACGTTTCGCGCCGGCCCTAACGCATGCGAGTCTGGTCCCGCACGGTTGCGGGCCGGTGGTACGTACTACGGAAGTTAACGATGAACTTCTCGTAGAACTAGGTCCAGCTGCCGATGGAGCTTGGCAGGAGGCTGTGGAGTGTGGAGCCAACAGAGTGCTTGGGCCCCAGCATGATGGGGACGTATACCAATGCAACGTCGGAGTCGTCTTGTGCCGCCTTCATGCCGAGTGCATAGACCTGTACCCACTCTTTTGGGTTTTCTTTGGATTTGTACTTGTAGATGTTTATGAGCTTGAATGTGGAAGGCCATGAGATTGAGCTGATCCTAGGGGTGAAAGCCTAGATGTCGTCATAGTCATTGAAGGGTGGGTCGTCAAAGAGAGGATCATAGCGATAGTACTCGGTAACCTCCCCGGTTGGGTGAGGGCTGTCACTGCACTGCTTGTTGAAGTTCTCGTCTTGGTCCCTCCGTACGATTGGTGTGGGTAGGGCTGGACCAAAAGCTCAAAGCTCGCGAGCCAGCTCAGCTTGTTTGTAGCTCGGCTCATTTCGGCTCGGCTCGGTTATATTTTAAACAAGCCGAGCATGATTTTTAGCTCGTTTAGTTAACGAGCTAGCTCGAGCCAGCTCACGAGCCAAACGAACCAGTACACTGGTAGATTTTTGAGAGCGTAATATAAATTTCATAATATAGTGACCACTTCATATGGTTGTCTGTAGAGTATTTTATGAATGTGTATACAATGCTTAAAAATTTTTAGATTATATGGGTATCTCATGCTAATATTATATATGTGTATTGATAAAATATTATATAAAAAATATATGTATATTTTGTCCCTGGCTCACGAGCTTAACGAGCAAGCTTGCGAGCCTAACGAGGTGAGCCGAGCTGGCTTTTTTGCTCATTTAGTTAATGAGCTGATCCATGCCGAGCTGAGCTGGCTCGAGATCTAGCCCTAGGTGTGGGTGACAGATCTCGGAGTAGAGACCCATGCTCCTCGCAGTCCTTGCAACGCTTGAGTTCTGCCTCCTAAGCCTAGAGACGCTTGTCGTTGATACGATCGCACAGGTCCTTCCGCCCTTCGATGAGCTTCTAGAGGTCATCTATTGGTGGCTCGGAGGTGTGAGAGGCGCTGCCGCCGTCATCCCTGAGCTTGAGGCCCTTATGAGCCAGTTGTTGTAGCTTTTCCTCGTGAATAGATGGAGGTAGTTTCACTACAAGGGTGCCCATGGCCGCGATGCAGCACTCCTTGGTGGAGAAGTCATACGAGGACGTGGCCTCCTCGAAATTATCGTAGAGGTACCGAGCAGCGCTAGCAGCCAAACCTATGCACCTTCTCCGCTCTGTAGGTTCTCGAGCAGCCCATTTTTCTTCATCAGTGGTGGCCTTCTGCTTGCAGCGCTGCTCGTGGTCCTGGTTGTGTAGTAGACGCACGTCGTAGTGGCTCAGAGTCTTGCCGGTCTTAGAAATCTCATCGGCAGAGATGGTTGCATAGCTCTGCTTCGTGGGCCCTCTGGTAGGACATCTCATCGGCGGAGATGGTTGCATAGTGCTGCTTCACAGGCCCTCTGGTCCCTATCATGCTGTTTATCAGCATTGCGAGCTTAGCGGTCCCGCGTCGCACCCGGCGTCTCTCCCTAGAAGAAGGGTGAATCAGGTGGAACCGGAGGCTTGTGCTCGTGAACCTCAAGCATGAATACTTCGCGTGAAGTGTTGCTGGTAGGAGGCGGCATGATTACCGCAGGGGTCATTGAGGAGGAAGGAGGTATGGGAAAGGTCCCCTCGGTTGAGTACTGCACCAGCGACAGGTCTTGCTGGACTGGGGCGGAGTCGACGGCGAGCTCCAGCTGGAGTTCAGTGAGAGGGATCAGCACATCCTCAGTGTAGTAGATGTCATTGTCAACCAGCGGGGAAGATTGCTGGAGGAGAGTAGATCTGATGACATCGAGGTTTACGGTCGTCACATTGTGTAGACCAAAGGGGCTTGAGGCACTGGGTAGTTCGAGGTCCGCGGCTCAGGTCTCGATCGAGTGGTTTCCAAGTGTATGAGTCACCGAATTAGCTGGCGAGTGCCACAGATGCCTCAAACTAGTAGGGGCAAAGTGGTCCCGAGCAGTAGGCTGGATCTGTTCTAACACACGTCAGAGCTACGCCGGGGGAGTTAGGGCTGAGCGATCCTGGGATGTAGATTCTGTCACGGCACACATCGGAGTTGCGCCGAGGGAGTCGGGGCCGAGAGGTCCAAAGTGGTAGATGCGATCTGTCCTGGCGCACGTCAGAGTTGCGCTGGGGGAGTCAGGGCCGAGCTGGTCCCGAGTGGTAGATGCGATCTGCATCGGCACACGTCGGAGTTGTGTCGGGGGAGTCGGGTCTGAGCGGTCCCACATGGCTAGAGCCGCATGCCTCGGACCACATGGTGACCTAACTGGGTCAGGCGGAGCAGGACTGGCCCGCATAGCAGATCAGATCTATTGCTTTCCTAGGGAGGACGTCATCAGAGAAGCTGGGTCGAGTGGTGCGACCCTGGCCGGAAGCTCACTGACAAAGTGCATGTTGCCGAATTTATCGACAACGGAGGTGAAGGCACAGAAAGAGAAGATTTCCCCTGGTTGAAACTTAGGTTTTGCACAGGAAGTCGATTCCCATCGCAACCTTTGGATCTCGCACACCAACCCATACCTAGCATGCCAGGTGTTAGTGTTCTGTTCTGGCAGCACACCATAGTATTGGATCTGTGGAGGTTTTGAGATCGGAGGGGGTGATGAGGAGATCACTGATGGTGTACATAACGTGAGAACACAGCCAATTAGACAGGTTCAAGCAGCCACAACACTGAAACCCTACATCCTGTATGGGGTTTTTGTGGATTGTATTGCTGACTGCACGTGTGTGCACGTATGAGGGTTCGGGAGAGTTGAGAGAATTTTCCCGATGCCCTAGCTCCTCTTATATAGGACGAGGAGCTAGGGTTACAAGGCATATCTCCCAGAGATTGCTTGCCAATAAGTACATAAAATTACATGCAAAAAATATAAGACAAGATCCTAACGAATACGATTCTAGCTGATCCAAGTGGATTTCCTTAGACGCTGCGCTATCTGTTGCCTTGCCCCGTGGGTCGAACCACTTGGTTCACCTGTCAAGATAGCCCAAATAGTCATCATAGGGTACTCCATACACTCCAATACTCTTGTATTCAAACAAGCCCTTAGGTACTTAATGAGTTGTAGAGATACACGAACACTATTCTGCGCATACGTGCATGCTTGCGCTGCGCACATGCATGCACGCACTTGCGATGGCACTACTCGTGGTCAACACTTGCAATCTGAAAAAATTGCAACTGGTGCTCCAAATACATAGTCAAAGTTACCCACAACTCAGTCAACACTTGCTACTCAGTCAACCGTTGCAACTCAAGCCTGACACATGCCACTCAGCAAACACTTGCACTCGCAAGTGCAAATGCAGGCAATTGTGTGCACATGGGCAATAACCGTGTGTGTACACACATATTTATGTATATACATATACATGTATGTACGTATCCAAAATATCCTTCTACAACGGGTGGTAGCCCACGGGGGGTTGCAGATGCACACGTGGCAATAGATGTTAGATCATATTGTGTGCACGTGCACAATAACCGTGTGTGCACACACACATATATAATGGTTGTGCGTGTATACACATATTTATGTATGTATATATGTATGTATATATTTATATATATATCAAAAATATCCTTCTACAACGGGTGGTAGTTACCTAAGGAGGTTGTAGATGCACACACGGCAATAGACTTAGATCATACGCCCGGCGGCTCAGATCATCTACTTTTTTCCTGTCTTAGGCAACCTGCCATCCTGGCCTCCTGCGTGCAGGCCTTCATGGAGGTTGCATATGGTGCAATAGAAACAGTATTGGCTGCATTACAGTGTCGCCGTGGCGTCTCCACGCTCGGTCTCCGCCGTCGAGCAGCGGCCCTCCGCTTCGCCCTGCCACCGCGAGCCGCGCCACCTGTGCCACGCCGCTGTCGTGAGTTGCTCCACCTCCGCTGCTGTCGCCAAGCCTCTCCGCCTCCGTGGAACCCTGCACTGGGCTGTATGCTGCTCCTCTGTGGGCACCGGCGACCGCACGGCATGCGTGAACAGTGACCTTGAACCCCTTGCTGGCGTGCTGTGAAGGCAGCGTGCAGGCATCAGTTTTATGAGCGAAGGCAGTGTGAAACCATTCAAATCATAGTAGCTCCATGTAGCTTCCTGCCTTCCTCCCCACCACTTACCGAACGAAACAGGAGGATGCAGCCCCGTCCAGCCTGTGCATGCCAATTAAGGAAATGGGGTAGCCACCACCCTAGAGGTGGATAGGTGGGATGGGTTATATAAAATCCACATTGATGTACATATGTATATATGTATAATATGTATATATATACATGTATATATATATATCCTTACTTAATAATAAAAGACGAAAGGATTCCGTAGTCTGATCTCACATGTTTTACACGTAGATTTATTTTCTCAAATTTAATTTATTCACGAATCAGATTCGGACTGCAGAAGGAATCCACGGGAAAACGGACGCCTAGGTCGCATACAGACTCCGTTTTTAATGTTCTATGTATCGATGGAAAGCTAAAGTGATAAACTTTCTAACTCAATTAAAATCACTCTAAAATTCACTTGCAGTCAATGGAAATCGTTGAAACAATATGACGTGAAAGTTATTCGCGAGTCTGATTCGGACTCCAGGAGGAGCCCATGCTAAAACGGATGCCCAAGTTGCATACGGACACCATTTTCAACTTTCTATGTATGAATGAAAAGCTAAAGTGATAACTTTTCCAACCAAATTGAAATCACTCTAAAATTCACTTGCAGCCAACGGGAATCGTCGAAATAATATGACGTAGAATTTATTCGTGAGCCTAATTCAGACAGTAGAAGCAAGTCACGCGAAAAAGGATAGCCAGGTCGCATACGGACGTGGAAGTTATTCGCTTGAAGTCAATGGAAATTGTCAAAACACTATGACCTATAATTTATTCGCGAGCCCGATTCGGATGGTAGGAATAGCCCACATGAAAACGGATGTGAGTCGTATACGGACTCCGGTTTCTACGTTCTATGTATTGACAGAAAACTAAAAAATATTATTTCTAAAAAAATTGACACCACCCTAAATTTCATTCGCAGACAATGAGAAAATTCGAAATAATATGACATAGAATTTATTAGCGAGGCCTATTCTTATAGATACTTAAGAATTTTTTTTCTTCCGTTGCAACGCATTACATGTCAGCAAGGACCGGCCTCCATCCTGCGACGATCCTCCTGATGCCGCCATGGAACGCAGCCCCCCAGGTGGGATGAGTCTCCGCTGCCGTAGTCGTAGGGCACTGCCACGTGGACCCGGACCCACCTGACAGTGAGCCAACGGCAGCGGCCCCAGGCGACCCATGTGCTGCAGCAGTACGCGATAGCGATGACTGCCACCCTGCGACTATCCTCTCGATGCCGCCATGGAACGCCGTCGCTCTCGCAAGGAACAGACACTGCTCTCGCTCTTGCGGGGAACAACTGCGCCGCTATCGCTCTCTTTTTATGTCACAATGACGATAAAGCCCTGTCCATGGCCACCAAATTGTAGCGGGATACGCGGCAACTACCACCAATCGTGTACGTGTTTTAAGCCGGACTCGTGGATTGCATACCCTCTTTTCCGATATAACCTCCGTCCTTCTTCACGCCCTGGTGTACAAATATTTACGCTGCATTTCACCACGTTTTATGCTTCGGGTAGAATCGCACGTGCCCCAGCAGCATGTTTCACGATGTGCCACCCCCGCACTCCGCCATGCGAGCCAACCCCCTGGCCCGGACCCTGCCTTGCCCGCTCTGTGGTATGGTGGGTGGGGAGTTGGGTTTCCTGTAACTATTGGAAGCTTTGGATTTCCATTAGCTCGTATGTACTGTGTGTATATATTTTTTTTGTTAACACTAGCAGGAAAAAAAGCCTCAGTCTAATAAAAAAACTTTCCAAACCTATCCCATTATCCATTATTGAGTTTTTCTACAGCTATGATGTAGAAGTAATCGTTATGAGAAAGGTAAGTCTGCTATGTCAATTATATTTTATGACTAATGTTTTTGGAAGTTTTTTTGTTCTAGCTACAGATAATAAAAGTAAATAAGGTAAGAAGAAGACAAGCAATAAAAAGATTAGTTGAGAAGGTTCCGGAAGTAAAGGATTGCTTGTGTACAATAAAGATGAAAGATAAGAAAAGTTTATCATAAGTCAGGATTCAGGACAATAGAACCTTGTGATGCCAGTTCGAAGATCTTAACGACGTGAAATGAATAATGTCTGAATACCAATCTACAATTTAGAGTCTGAATTTGTATTATTTAGGCTTCAGATGGTGAAGTTATGGCCAAAATACTGAACGAGCGGAAGACATCCGCTTCGGTACTCATGTACACTGCATGCACTATTTGGAAGGGGCCGAATCGCTTTATTTTCAACGGCAATTGCAACTCTCCAGTGCAGGTGTCCGCTTTGGCCAAAGAGAAAATTGCCATGAGGCTGTTAGCCCTTTTAATGTGTCTCTATTGTTTAACTATGTAATCCAAACTCTGCACTTGGATTTCTCATCTCCTTAAATGATATAGCAGTGCTCATGCCAAGGAACTTGTAGTCCAATGAAATTCAAGTGTTTTTGGCACCTTTAAGTCGTGAGTTCGATCACTCGTTGGGACAAATTAAATAAAAATATCCTCACTAGCAAAGCTAGGGTTTGAAGGGTTTTCTGAGCCCCGGTGAATGTTTATTCACCTTTATGAAATCATCGCAGGACGCCAATCCCCTGCTAGGCTTGCTTTTTTTCGCAAAGTCTGACGCGCGGGCGGGTCGTGCTTTCCGCCAGCGCGCGACCCCCGTGGGCTTGCTCGGCGCGCCGGCCCAAGCGGCCCCGTGGCCTGTCCCCGTGCGTTCCGGCCTGCGTCCTTGCCCCTGCGGCCTGATTCGTGCGTCCTTGCCCCCGTGGCCTGATTGGTCCCCGTGCGCGCCTATGGGGGAGTTAGGGCCTTCGTGGACCTTTAACTCCTTGCTATTCCAACTTGCAGCTCATTTTGCAATAACTTGCTGGGTTTTTAGATGATCCATGTACATAACTTGCACCTAGTTTTGCAACAACTCGCTGATTTTTAGATCATTTTATGTACACAATTTTACCGATACAACATACACAACTTGCTATTTATTTTTTTAATATTATAGCTTTCATGAACTTGCTGCATAATCGTATGGACTTATTAGAAATTACATAAATTTGCTACGTAATCACATAATTTTGCCACAATAGGAACTTGCTACGAGATCCCATGAACTTGCTGCATATTCACAGAACTTGTTAGATATCAACATAACATAACTTGCTACATCTTTCGTAGATAATTTGCTACATATTTTTGTACATAACTTGCTCCACGTCAGGAGTCATTGACACTGCGGGCCGACGGAACAGCGACCTCGCGCCGACGGGCTAGGAGGCGGATGGCTGGGGGAGAGAGGCGCGGGGTTGCGTGGGCTGGGGGAGGGAGGGCCGTGCCGGTGGCAACAGGGAGGCGACCGGCGCATCTCGTGCTGATGGTTGAGCGGCGGCTAACCAGGGATGGAGGTGTAGGTCCCGCGGCTAGGGATGGAGGTGTCGCGGCCAACGGAGGGAGGCGCTGAGGCTGGGGAAGGCATTCAGCGGAGGGGGACGGCGCGGCCAGAGGAGGAGGGCGCGGGCGGCACAGTGCGGGCGGGAAGTAGGGGGTCGCGCTCGCTGATTGGGATCGCGCCCTATAGTTGTCCTTTTTTTTATATAGCAGTGCTCCTGCTAGTCTTTCAGAAAAAAATGAAACGGAATAATAGGGTCATCACTGCCCTAACTGGTTCATTAGAAAATAGGAAGGCATCCTTTGTCTAATCAATTCTAGATCGTTTTCCTTTACCAGTTAAAATGCATGTGTGTCCCGCACGTAACTAAATAAGAATATACACACGTCATTGTTCGAGCAAAAAATAATCAATATAGAAAGATATGAATAAATTTTCTTAAAAAGCTATTGACAAAACAATCATAATCTTAGAACAAAAATACTTGAGGATGAACCAAGCTCAAAACGCCCTAGCGCTGGGCTGCGCATTCAGCCCAGCCCAATTAAACTGCCTCCATCTGAGGCGTCCATTTCGATCTGATGATTGACAGCATTGGTTTCATCAGTCCCTAAACCTAACCCGCATGCTACCCCTTCACACTCTTCTCTCTTCTCCGGCGAAGCAAAGAAGGCGCGCGCCCCTCTGCCCCCGCCCCCGCCCCTCGTCCGTGCCCTCCTCCGCCCCACTGTCAGCCGCTGCGTCGCTCCTGTTGGGGCTGCACGTGCAACCCGCACGTGACAATAAAAAACATACTATATAATCAATTTTCTAAATTATATTAAATTCGGTGGTGTTATTCTTAAGTTTGAGACTTCCAATTCTATGCAATTGGTTTTTGAAAATGAGAGACCATAAAAGTAAGAAAAATGTGAGAGTTCGAAGAAATATTGCCTGTGTGTAAACTTTAATTAAAACCATAAAGAACTCATACAAAACTCGTTCTTTCCTAGGGTATAGTAAAAAAGCACATGCAGAACGTGACAATAAAAAGACATCGTGTAGGTAATTTTTTAAATTCAATTCATCATGTCATTTTTGTTTATTCAATATTAAATTGTAACAAGATAGGTATCACAAATTATATTTTTATGTTTAAGTATTCTATAATAATTTTTTTAAATTTTATATTTTACAAAATATTTGTGTTTTCATATTTTTGTTAAAGCATAATAATTGTTTACTACAATATTAGTTTTATATTATTGTATATAAAAATATTTGTATAATTCTATGTGCCGCAATGTCAAGAAATTTTATTTCGTAACTGATAATATTAGCTAAGGTACCAACAGAGCTGTATCTAGGTGGATTTGATTTGAACTTGTAAGTGCAACAAGGCTCCTTACTGGTTTTGGTGTTTGAGTGACAATACGATTAAAGGTCTAACCTCTTTGTAAGATTATTTGACAGGTTTCTACAGGTATATATTGTCAAAGGACATCACTAGTGTTGCTTTATTAATGCAGTTTGAGACACTTGACTTTCATGTTAAGAAAAGTGACTTTAAATTGTATCTCTTTCATTTGGATGTCACTACGTTACTTGGATTTCTCATATATAACAAGTGGCTGATCATGAAGAACCTCTATTGCATATTAAAGCCAATAATGATAAAGACAAATTGAATGAATGGATAATGAGCAAATGTGCTCCATTTACCTATCAAAGAGGTTTAATAAATTGAAGTCTAACTATTTCGCTCAAAGAGGATTACTCACAAAGGAAGAAGCTCAGCTTCGCTATCTCCCTCTGTGGATATATTTTAAGACGGCATTATTCATCAAGACAAGACTCAAGTAGATTTCATCTAGATTTATATTCACCTTGAGCATAGGTATGCCGTACTATCAAGAGGGGAGCGAAGCTCGGAAGTCTCTAGTCAACATGTGCTCACAGCTAGTTCAGAGAGTGTCGAGCCAAAACACTCCTCGTGAGTTGTTACTGTGCTGAGGGTGGGTTCATCGGATTGTCCGGTAATCCTCACCAGACTATCCGGTGAAGGTTGAGCCCAGAGTTAAGAGTGATCTCTCTGATCTTTTCCTTGTGCTTTCATCTCCTAGTTAGGTGTATCTCTAATGGAGACAACACCTACACTTTGCTCATCTGTTGACCCAGGCTCAGTGCCTTAGCCTCAGATCAGGGAACCCCTCACCGGACTATCCGGTGAGCTATACCGGACTGTCCGATATAGGGGTTTGAGCTCCAATGGCTAGTTCCGCCTCTACCGGACTATCCGGTGATGGTCTGACATAGGCAATGGCTAGTTTTATGAGGGTGGGTATTTATACCCCCCACTCACTTCCAGTTGGAGCTGCTGCTTCCATCCACATCCACATCCATCCAGAGGCTCTTAGTAACACCTCCCAACACTCTCTTTGTGAGATTGAGCTAAATTTGTGAGATTCTTGAGTTGGGAAAGGATTTGTGAGATTGTGTGAGCTACATTGTGAGCACCTAGCTTCTGAGCACAGTTGGCAAGAATTTTCGGGAAGCATTTTTGTTACTCTTGGAGGTTTCCTCCTAGACGGCGAGAGCGACCCGAAGGGCACCCGGCTTGTGGGTGCCATTTCTCTTGTAGGTGATTACCCCGCTCTTCGGAGCATTTGCAGTGAGCACCTTCATAGCCTTGGTGGTTGTGAAGGAGAGGCCGTGAGTTGAAATAGACTCTAGCTCTTGGTGGGCGCCTCAACGGGGACGTACGGACACTTGCGGGTGTGCCCGAACCTCCGGACTAAAATCCTTTGTTGTGTGTGCTGTGCCCCTGCTGGGAGACCCAAGCTTTGTGCTTGTGGTTTGCTTGCATTACATTATTGCTTCCGCTATTATTATTCGTGTGCAAGTTCTCTTTGTGAGTGCAGGGACAAAGTGTTGCCGAGATCATAATCAGCATACAAACACATTACACAGCTCCACATAGCTCGATAAGTATTTTCTTGCATATTTACCTTGGGGGTTTCGGCTTCTGCGTGACACCGGACTATCCGGTGTAGAGAACCGGACTATCCGGTTATACCGGACTGTCCGGTTGTACCCATCGGACTATCTGGTGTGAGTGCTGACGGTGTACCTCTAAGTGGTGTAAATTTTCAGTTACGTCCTATTCACCCCCCCTCTAGGCGACATCTAGGTCCTTTCAATTGGTATCAGAGCGAGGACTCACCGAAAAGCTTCACCGCCATGAGTAAAGATGTCAACACCTAGTGAGGTAACTTGTGAGCCGCTCATGCTTGATGGCTCAAACTATTCTCAGTGGTCAACTCATGTACTTAATTTGCTTAGGACCAATGGTCCACTTGTGGAGCAAATTGTAGAAGCTAGCATATTGCCTTCTAACTATGATTGGGGCAACCTATCTCATGAGGAGACAATACGCTTGCAGCTCAATGCTCGAGTTGCTAATTATTTATTGAGCACTTTGTGTCCAGATACCTCTAAGTGGTTGTTCCATGAGTACAAGAGATTTGAGGATGCCCATGAGATTTGGGCCACTCTCAAAAATGTTTTTGCATGCAAATCTCAAGAACAAGCAAACATATCAGCAAGGGACTCAGGAAAAGAAGAAATAAGCTAATGTGAAAGCGTAGAGGACAAGGAAGATCAAGAAAGGCAGTTGATGCTGCAGTCACTGCAGATACCAGACTGTTCGGTAATTGATACCGGACTATCCGGTGGTGGCAGTGAAGCTGCACCAACCAGTGTAGAGCAGCGATGGAGACCAAGTGAAGAATCATGTCCACCCAAGTTTCACTCCATTATTTCACACTCACATCAGTGCCTCATGGCCAAGGCAAGTGAAGAAAGTGAGGAAGAGATGAGTGGGAGCGATGAAGATGAAGACGAGATTACCGATGAAGATTTGGATATTGGTCACCTCAGCAAGAAGGACCAAATAAAAGTGATCAAGCTGATGCAAATCATCACCAAGCAGAAGCAAAGTCTTGACAATCAAGAAGACTACTTGCTGAAGAAATTGGATGAGCTAAAAGAGGCTCAAGAAGAAAAAGAAGAGCTCGAACTCAAGCTTGAGAAGAAGGTAGAAGAAAGAAAAGAATTGCTAAATAAGATCAATGACAAGTGTTTGGAGCTTCAACAAGAAAAAGATGAGCTCCTAGATGAGAGTATGCAGCTCATTGATCAGCTAGCCTTGAGCGAGGTAGCACACGAGGTATTTGTCGCGTCGGTAAAATCTTATGAACCTCTCGTGCAAAATAATTCTTGTTCTTCAGCTGATTCTATCATTGCTTGTGCTAAACCTTGCTGTTTAAAAGCAAGTAACCCTTGTGTTGAGCATGATATTGTAGAATCTTGTGATGATCTCATTGCAAAAGAAAATGAAAAGCTCAAGCAAGAGGTTGAAAAGTTAAAACAGGACTTGATCACACTTAAAGAAAAGTGTTGTGTGCAACCTTCTCAAGATAACCGTGAAAACATGGTGAACAAGCTTGAGGAGGGTTCAAACCGTGCACAACACACTAAGGCAAGTATCAAGTCTAAAAGTGGTGGAAGCACTAAAGCACAAGAGCAAGCCAAATCAAGAGGACAGAAGAACAAAACAAAGAGAAGATGCTACTGGTGCAAGGAAAGAGGACACAATGTTCAGGCTTGCCCAAGCCTCAAATCCAAGGCAGTGAGCAGCTTCTGGCTCACAGGACTGTCCGGAACAACATACCGGACTATCCGGTAGTAGGGTGTCGGATTATCCGGTGAAGTCAGTGGCAGCTCAAGCCACAAATTCCAAGGCAAGAAGACCTACCCAGTCTCACAACAAGGTTGTAAAGGAGGAAGTACATGCAATCAAGGCAGAAAATCAACCAAAGGACTTCAGGCAAAGAATATGCTACAATTGCCGAAAAAAGGGGCATCTTGGTAAGGATTGCCCATATGGTAATTTTACTCATCCCAACCTTGTCAATAAGAAAACTAAAGTGGCTTGTGTACCCAAGGGCTGCAGTGGTGAAGCTAAGGTGATTTGTTCATCCAAGGCTCCCACCAAAGCTATTTGGATACCCAAGGTTTATTTGACTAACATTGATGGACCCAACAAGGTTTGGGTACCAAAACATACCTGAAGACCTATAGGTACCTATAGGATGCATTGAGGGTCTTGGCTATCTTGAGAAGCTAAACTGCAAATATATCATTGTCTCAAGATTCGTTCTTCCCATCTCAAGCCAAGATATGAATTTTGGAAATATCTTCATCCTCAATGACATCATGGGTAACGTGTGCTTATCTAGATCCTTGATGGTTTGGACAAGACTCATCCTTAATGACTTGAGCCTTGCCCAAATCAATCAAGTTCAAATTCCACTCCTATCCTATGCTTATGTTCTTGTGATACATTGACGGCTCTCTTTGTGGAGCAAGTGCCTTAAAATGTGCAGGAATATGGGTTGAGACTCATGAGAAGAAAAGGAAATAAAGCTTGGAAGAAATCAAAACTCCTAGTGTAAACTTTCAGGACCCATTGGCTGGACCCACCGGTCCAACCGGTCGGACACAGGTAGCACCGGTCTGCCGGCCCTGCTGATCTACCGGTTCAACCGGTTGAATCATCGGTTCAACTGGTCGGGCACATCTCTAACCAGTCTACCGGTCTCTATATCGGACTATCCGGTGTACTACACCGGACTATCTGACATAACCGGACTATCCGATGTATTGACACCGGACTGTCCGGTAAGGGTCAGCCAAGTCCTTGTACCTATTGCAGATATTAAAAGGATGTAGACTGGACCAAATCACTGGCATAATGCAAAATAAATTGAAGATGCTTCAAAAATGTAAAAATCAGGGCTTATACCAAAGGTTGTTCTATTCTTATATATCTTATGAGTATATTAAACCAAGGCCAAGGTATGAGTTCATATATGCATTGTAAGTGCTTCAAGGCCTTGTCCTCCTGTGTGGTTGTTGGTAGATTGAGTGATCCAACTCTAGTATGGATAGTTGATTGATACCTCTAAATCTCAGAAAGTTGTCAAGTTAGTCTTGAGAGCTTGGTGCTTCAAATATCATAGGAGGTATGAGTTAAATATGTCATCATCTATGATGTGATCCTCAATGTATCTAACATTCTTTGTGGCATATTTCCTAAGGTTTGAGCTAGTGAAATATTGTGTCTTGTCATGAGTATACCTCATGAGGCTTTAATGAGATCAGATGTTTGCTTGATACTCTAGCTAAGAGTGCCTTTCATGCCTTTGTAAGCTGAGTGTGAATCAAACATGCTAATCATCTTAAACAAGGCATGGAAATTCACTAGTATAGCAAAAATGGGATTTTGAAAACATTTGTTGTTGAGATCTTTGTGATCAACCTCTCTTTATATGTGGTTATTGTTATCTATGCGTGTTTGTGCCTAACCACATACATTGAGAATCCTATGCTGAAATTCAAAATCACTTTCCAAACGAATTTATTCAAAAGCTCATCTCTTTCAACTAACTCATCTTTTGACCAAAAGCTTTGACATAAATGCATTTACAAAAGGTCACTTACCTTCCCTGAGGGCTATGTTACATAAAGGAGTCAAATGGATCAAAGGAATATAGCACAGCCCTCAGATCCTCTGCGAAATCATTTTCTACCGGACCATCCGGTGTGCCCTACCGGACAATCTGGTAACATCGGACTATCCGGCAGGGCTACCGGACTATCCGGTCCACGCGGATTTTACCCTCACCCGCGGTTCAAAGGGGTAACTTCTCATGTTTTACCCTCACCTTCCTCCAAACCGTTTTTCATCCATTCCAACCGCCGCCCTTGCTTGATTCAAGGATCTCTTTGGCGATTTGAGGAGTTCTTCTCGTTCCTCTGTGGATTTGAGGAGCTTTTAGTGGGGATTGGCCGCTGCATGTTCGGGTATCCGATCCCACCGGCCTCTCCACCAGTTTTGACCTAGGAACTTCTCTCCAAGGTACTTTGAACTCTTTTTGCCCGATCTCTTTGCTCGGTGCAATGCTAGTAATTTCTCTTGGTAGAAGTACTCCTGATATGCATATCCATCATGTCCTAGAAGATCAAAACTTTTCCATGGATGGTTTGGGAGATCCACCAATCATAGGGCATTGGGCGCTACCGGACTATCCGGTGGAATCCAACGGACTGTCCGATACCAGTCGGACTATCCGGTGGAAGAAACCGGACTGTCTGGCAATACCCAGAGGCCCTAGGTCAGTTGTTCTTTGTGGCTCTAGATTTGTTGTATGAGCTCCCAAACTTGTTCCATATATTACTCTGTGTCTTTGTGACATATTCCTATCAGAAAATCTTGTTCTCACAGTCATCGCAATCAAATTATATCTTTTATATCTCTGAGACTAATCCGAGGGTCCAAATCCATATCTTTGTCTCTCAGGGTTGTAGATGGCTGGTGAGCAACCCATCAAGCAGTACACTAGGGTTAAGAGAAAGGCCACTAAGCCTCGCCCTCAGTCGAGCAGCGACACTTCTTCTCCCTTGGAGGACACCGGTGCTGGTGGCTCTCAAAGGGGAAGATCACTTAGGATGAGGCAAGGGCCATTGCAGGACACTCCTCGAGGTCAGATGCATATTGCAGATGAAGAGGTGGCAGTGGAGACCTTCTCTGATGATGATGTAGAGGATGAGACCTATGTTGTCCAACCCAGACCCCATGGTAAGGGTCCTGCTCCTCCCAGTAGTGATGATGAGGAGGAGGAGAGAGATGTTGAGGTAGAAGAGGAGAGAAAGCCAGCACCCCCCGAGGCTGAGTATGCTAGGAAGATGTCCAAGCCCAGCAGGCCGCCCAACAGAAAGGCGGTAGATTACAAGAAAAAGGGGAAGCTCAGTGAGATCAGAGACAACAGGAGAAGGGACTTTAGGAAAGAGCACAAGAGCTCTTATGCCTGGAGGTTTCACACTAGGTTTCAGGAGGATTACTATGAGTCAGTGATTCTATCCAAGGAACACCCAGTCACACTTGATCAATGGGTTGATTGGAAATACATGAAGGACAAGAAAGACCCCATTTTTGATCAGGTGATTGCAGCTTGTGGGAGGTAGAACATCCAGAAGATCATGAGTTTCAGGCATGATTGGAACAAGGAGATCATCGCTCAGTTCTATGCCACAGTCTACTTTGATGACATAGATGCAGATCCGAGGAAGTGGGCTATGGCATGGATGACAGAGGGTGAGACTTATTCCATCTCCTATCTTGACTTCGCGTTTGTGCTTGGTTTGAACAATGTGGATCTGAACAGGCCTAAGGTTCACCTAGAGCAGTGTCTCCCTGACAGTGAGATGAAGTTCATGTATCCTCCAAACAATCAGGGAAACTTTGGACACTCACAGGGTCTTTACTCTTTCTATGGATATCTGAACAGAATGTTCAGAAAGACCCTGGCTCCTCGTATAGGTGATGCTACTAACATATCACATTATGCCAATAATCTGCTTGCTAGGATGAGGGAGGATGCATTGCCTTTCAGCGTGACCAACTTCATATGGGAGGAGATCAAAGCCATATCCTTTGACCCATATTGGAGTTATGCATATGCTCCTTTCATCATGGAGGTGACTGACAGAGTGATCGGTACAGCTTATATTAGTGACACTGAGCACCGGCCATTCCGTGTCAGGAAGGTGAAGCATCCGATTGTGCCAGCACCCTCAGTTACACCTTCAGGCTCAGACCCACCTCCGAGTCAGTTGGCTCCAGTGCCACAGTAGCAGAGGCAGTCACCTCAGAGGAGGAGAGGCAGTGGGCAGTTCTCCAGTGAGAGGTCGAGGAGGAGCTCCTCACTTGTTGTGCAAGCTTTCAGAGCCATTATGGGAGCCCTCAAGTGCTTCAGGGCGAAGGACATAGCTGAGAAGAGAGAGATCCGTCGTCGCCAGACCCTGACAGATAACAAGGTGAAGGGCATTCAGAGGCACCTCGGCATGCAGCTACCACCCTCACCTGACCGAGTGATAGAGGATGAGCAGGAGATAGAGGTAGAGGAGGAGTTCTTGGTGGATCCCTTTACAGGGTTCCAGGGTCAGACTAGTGGGGCATCAGTGACTCCTCAGTTCAGCCAGCCTCCACTGTTTACTCAGGCACCTAAGGCACCTCCGGTTTCAGGATCCATGGATGCCACAGCTCAGTCGGCTACTCAGTCACTCTTTGGGATGAGTGATGCCTTCTCTACTGGCTACTCAAGCTACTCCACCACCTTGGCCTCCTCGAGGTTTTCAGGATCTCTACCTTTCTCTATGGGTCAGGGTGGAGCCTTCTTTCAGAGCAGCAGCCAGTTCCAGTCAGGACCTCAGGGTGGCAGCTCTAGTCGATGATGAGATCAGGGAACTCAGTGAGCCCTTGAGGTACTTTTCTCCTCTTCTTTTGACCTTTTTGGTGCTTAATGACAAAGGGGGAGAAGTACATTAAAGCTTTGTGGCATTGTGGCCCTCTCTTTCTAGTGTTTTCAGGAGGAGCTTAGTGAAAGAGGGAGAATGGAGCAAGCAGGCCTTGTGAAGAGTCAGCAGATCCTTGGAGCCATTTGCAGCATGTTTTATCTTATCATCTTCCCTTTCAGCTGTATCATGTGTCGGTTCATGTGTTGAACTCTTAGGGTCATGTATTGGACACATTTTCGTATAATCTTTTGAAACATTTTACCTCCCATGTGATCTGTGTGAACTATATGTATATCTATGTCTAATTTATACTATTAGCTATGTGCTCGTCTTTGTGACTCTTTGTGGCTTCGTGGTTTTGGTTTGGCCTGGTGCAGTGCAGACTGCCATCACCGGACTATCCGGTGAAGCCCCACGGACTATCCGGTGAACCGGACCATCCGGTCAGTTACACCAGACTATCTGGTGAGTGGGCAGAGGCTGCACAACCAAGCATCCCAGTTGGTTTACTTTGTGTTTTCCCTCTTACTATGTGGTTTTGGAATTCTGAGATATAGGGGGAGCTCTCCTGGTATGAAATATGTGTTTTTGGGCATATATGGCTCAAAGTTTGAGCTTTTGTAACTCAAGCACATATTTAGGGGGAGCATACCAAATATCTGAGGAATTCATGCACTTCATTTGACTATCTCTTGTAAGCTTTAATCGGGGTTGTCATCAATCACCAAAAAGAGGGAGATTGTAAGTGCAACAAGGCTCCTTAGTGGTTTTGGTGTTTGAGTAACAATGCGATTAAAGGTCTAATCTCTTTGTAAGATCATTTAACAGGTTTCTACAGGTATATATTGTCAAAGGACATCACTAGTGTTGCTTTATTAATGCAGTTTGAGACACTTGACTTTCATGTTAAGAAAAGTGACTTTAAATTGTATCTCTTTCATTTGGATGTCACTACCTTACTTGGATTTCTCATATATAACAAGTGGCTGATCATGAAGAACCTCTATTGCATATTAAAGCCAATAATGATAAAGACAAATTGAATGAATGGACAATGAGCAAATGTGCTCCATTTACCAATCGAAGTGGTTTTCTAAATTGAAGTCCAACTATTTCGCTCAAAGAGGATTACTCACAAAGGAAGAAGCTCAGTTTTGCTATCTCTCTCTGCGGATATATTTCCAGACGGCATTATTCATTAAGACAAGACTCAAGTGGATTTTATCTAGATTTATATTCACCTTGAGCATAGGTATGCCGTACTATCAAGAGGGAAACGAAGCTCGGAAGTCTCTAGTCAACATGTGCTCACAGCTAGTTCAGAGAGTGTCGAGCCAAAACACTCCTCGTGAGTTGTTATTGTGCTGAGGGTGGGTTCACCAGGATTGTCTGGTAATCCTCACCGGACTATCCGGTGAAGGCTGAACCCAGAGTTGAGAGTGATCTCTTTGATCTTTTCCTTGTGCTTTCATGTCCTAGTTAGGTGTATCTCTAATGGAGACAACACCTACACTTTGCTCATCTGTTGACCCAGGCTCAGTGCCTTAGCCTCAGATCAGGGAACCCCTCACCGGACTATCCGGTGAGCTATACCGGACTGTCCGGTATAGGGGTTTGAGCTCCAACGGCTAGTCCGCCTCAAACGGACTATCCGATAGGAACGCACCGGACTGTCCGGTGATGGTCTGACACAGGCCAACGGCTAGTTTTACGAGGGTGGGTATTTATACCCCCCCACTCACTTCCAGTTGGAGCTGCTGCTTCCCTCCACGTCCACATCCATCCAGAGGCTCTTAGTAACACCTCCCAACACTCTCTTTGTGAGATTGAGCTAAATTTGTGAGATTCTTGAGTTGGGAAAGGATTTGTGAGATTGTGTGAGCTACATTGTGAGCAACTAGCTTCTGAGCACAGTTGGCAAGAATTTTCGGGAAGCGTTTTTGTTACTCTTGGAGGTTTCCTCCTAGACGGCGAGAGCGACCCGAAGGGCACCCGGCTTGTGGGTGCCATTTCTCTTGTAGGTGATTACCTCGCTCTTCGGAGCATTTGCAGTGAGCACCTTCATAGCCTTGGTGGGTGTGAAGGAGAGACCGTGAGTTGAAATACACTCTAGCTCTTGGTGGGCGTCTCAACGGGGACGTACGGATACTTGCGGGTGTGCCCGAATCTCGGGACTAAAATCCTTTGTTGTGTGTGCTGTGCCCCTGCTGGGAGACCCAAGCTTTGTGCTTGTGGTTGTTTTATTTGCTTGCATTACATTATTGCTTCCGCTATTATTATTCGTGTGCAAGTTCTCTTTGTGAGTGCAGGGACAAAGTGTTGCCAAGATCATAATCAACATACAAACATATTACACAGCTCCACATAGCTCGATAAGTATTTTCTCGTATATTTACCTTGGGGGTTTCGGCTTGTGTGTGACACCAGGACTATCCGGTGTAGAGAACCTGGACTGTCCGGTTGTATCCATCGGACTATCCGGTGTGAGTGCTGACGGTGTACCTCTATGTGGTGTAAATTTTCAGTTACACCTATTCATCCCCTATAGGCGACATCTAGATTCTTTGAGAACTTTGATCTGAGATCTATAGTTTTGCAATCTTTCTGTCCGTGACGAATGTAGGCAGACCGTCCGTAAAGTCAGGCGAATGGTTCCACCTAGTAGAATCACGAACAGCGAATGTGAGTGACTGAGAGATGCGATCGACAGAGACGAGCCTTGCTCTGGCTAGAATGGGCATTGGGTGTTCATAACCTCACCATGCTCGTTTCCCCATGCTATTTAATTAACAATGTTCTAAAAATAATGTATTTCCAAAATATCTCCTACCGGCACAGCTGTTGCCTCATCACACTTGGAGGCCATGCGCGAGTGGGGCCGAAGGCCGCGACCGCGAGCTCCTCCATAGCCTCCTCCTCCACCACCACGCCGCCCCTCATCCTCTCCTCTCCTCCTCCGCACCCGCGACATGCCGCCTCGCCGTCTCGCGGCGAGCGGTGCCTAGGCCACCCGCGCTGCCCCCTCCTCCGATCTCAGCACACGCGTGAAAACGATATACACACAAAGAATTGTGCTTTAAAAAATTATATAATTAGTGGCACAACAACGAAATATTACTCTTTCATGCAGCTTATATTATACCCGATCTATTTGTTAATACCACTGAGTATAATGTGGCCTTGTTTCAATTTAAATTCATGAGATTGGATAACGTAATTTAAAATTTTAAAAATTTCATATTTAGTCTAGAAGAAAACTTAAATTTAAACTTATGAGATGTCTATATCTGAAGTGCAAATATGGCCCAAGCCCAACACTGCAGCCCAGCCTAGCACGTATCCTTGGCCGTCGGATGAGTAGATCGGATGGCCAAAATTCGCTGCGGATTTGTATAAAAAGGAAATGGCTAAAAAACGCTAACCCTAACCACGTCCAGTCACACACACAACTCCACCAGAACATTCGATCCCTCTTTCTCGCGTGCGCGCGTGCGGCAGGCAACTTGGCGACGGCCCCTTCAGCAGAGAGGCGGCCGCGCTTGGCGGCTGGAACTTGCCTCGATAAAGCAGCCATATTTGATTTTTGGCCATGGATATAATCTCCGTTCTTGATTTTTTTGACCTTTGTTCATGGGATCGATGGAACCCTTTCCGGGGAGACGTCGTACTGAATTGATTGTTGTTATCTGCCTTTCTCTAGTAATTCTTCGCTTCTCGGTGTTCTGAGGTCTACAGGACAGATTATGAATTAACATAAACAGGGTTTAATCGAAGCTGTGGTATTATTTTCCTTCCATACCATTTGTGTTTGATTGACATCTTAATCTGTGAATGGGTATAAAAAACGTTGATTTGGGCCAAGAGCCCAAGACGGATATAAAGCAGCAGGATTGTTGGGCTGCAGTCCCTTCCCTTTAGGCGTACTGTGTTTCTAAAAAAACAAACAAACGGGAAGACGCGCGGGTAGGAACTCTGTACGGTGAAAAAAGAAAGCGTCCTACCCCAGCAATCGTGGCGGGAACTGCCTTCTGTTTGAGAGCTTGCGAAGCCCACGTCAATTTTGACCATTAGATACAATCTAGTTTAGATCTAATGGCGCTGTAACACATACGTTAAGTTTTATTTTATCCATCGTCCGACTTGGTGGTCCCATCTCAATTTTGTGGGGCATATATTATGGGCCCTTAGATATTTAATCTGATTTAGATCTAATAATGATGGAGGTTAAGGTGAGTATCCAGTATTTTGGTGGAAATTATTTTCTTCTAAACTCGTTCTTTTATACTTTAGATTAGATTAAAAAAAGTCTAGTCATTTACTCCGCTCCCGCATAATCGCAATCCGCAACACGCTACTTCCAAATCGAGATTACTGTTCTCCCCATCAGCTCCCATGTCCAATCGTTGGTTACGTCCATTGTACCTCTTGGCGGGGGCGCAGAGCGAACGGGTCTCCGTCATCACCCCTGTCCGATCCAATTGCTGCTTAAGTTCATTGTACCTCTTGGCAGAACGAACTGGTCCTTCCCAGCAATAATGAGCAAGACCGGGAACTTCCAAAAGTTTTATATATTCATTCACCCTAAAAAAATAGAGGTCACGACATTAATTGTCATGCACTGCTGATTTGTAGACTGCGAGTAGACCGGGTACGACTTTAATTTGCAATAAGCAAGGCACGTAAGCTAACTGGAGGTCGTTTCCACCACTCCAGGACAACCAGGTTTTCTGTTCCTGTCCAGTATATCCTTTGGTACGTAAAAACGAGAACTGCACAGCAAATGGCCACTAGCTAGCATTTGACGCTCCTGCAACCGCAAGTCGTCGCTCCGCTACAAGCACTCCGCAATCTGATGGCAACACCCGCATATATTGATGTCCATTCTTGCCGGGCCTAACGGGCAGCCCGTGGCACGGCACACTGAAAACTCGGCCTAGGATAGCCCGGACGCCTCCTGTGCCGTGCTTGGACAGCAACAGCACGGCTGGCCGGCTCGGGTACAGCCCGATTTTTATTTTTTATTTTTAAATAAATATATGTTCATATATTTATGTACATATCTACAATTTAAACATTAGGCGAGTGCATGGAGTGCCTAGCTAGGGACTTAACAGCCATGCTTTGAACCCTGAATGTGCAGAATTTAGCCTTTTTTTTTTCTTATTTTGTCAAATATTATGTATAAGCACGGCAGGTCTTGGAGGGCTACGGCCAACCCAGCACGATTTCACTGCTGCCATGCCGTGCTTGGGGCGAGGGTGAGGCACGACAGGGACGACACCGCCCGTTGTCCTAGCGGAACATGGCTGGTCCATGCTGGGCCGACCCGGCACGCACCATTGGACATCTATACCCGCAGACTGCTAGCTAGCTACAGGACAAAACAGCAGCATTACAAGGGCAAACTTCCATTGGTGGTCTACTCGCGCGCAACATCTCTGATAGCAAAGACTTGGAACGATCGGCAGGCGCACCCGGTCCTCCTACGCAGGAGGAGACGTGCGGCTGCTGCTGTTGCATGGGAGGGGCGGGTGGTGGGCGTGCACGAAGAGAAGACGAGGTGTGGAGGTGGCAAAGGTGGCGTGAAGGAGCAGTGGTGTTCAAAGGATGAGGGTGAAGGGGAAGGTGAAGAGAAAAAAGCAAGAAATGAGACTGGCACGTGCCAGGGACATCAAGGAAATGTTGACCTAAGATATTGGCTTGTGTTTTCCATGTTCAGTGTTATTTTCTAGACTGCAAGCTAAGATCACGGGTGTCTTCCCTCGAAAGTTTATCTTAACTACCCCTTGGACCGTCAGACACGATAGGCTCAGTGGATACACATTGCTACACTGATGATTGAAGCGTGGCCCCAGTGTGCCCACATAGCAAGAAGGATGAACGCTCCTACTCCAGCATGGCCACGATGTGGGACGCGGTTTAGCACACCACCCTCGCTTGGTGCGTCAAGTTCATGTAACAGAAGTAGGGATGCAAGCCTCATTTGTCAATTTCGGGTCATCGGGTCGACCCAAAATATTAGCAAATGAACTAGAGTGGCATTCTACCTAATTAATTTTGACGAGAAAATAAACTAGGGGCATGCCATCGAAAATAATTTTCTGATTCAAAATACGCATTGGATACCCACTTGCATCCCTAAATAGAAGTATGGGTCCTCCCATGCCCTCTTCCTAAATAATCCACCCATCCAAAAACATATCATTTTAATTTTGTCCTAAGTTATACATTTTTAAGTTTAACAAAATTTATATAAAAAGAGCATCAATATTTGTGACACCAAACGAGCATAATTAGATTCACTATGGCTATATTTTCATAATGTATCTATTTATTATCATAAATGTTAACAAATTTCTCTATAGACTTTGTCAAACTTTATAAAATTTGACTTAGGATAAAATTACAATGACAAATTTTTTCAGATGGAGAGAGTACCATTCTATGGCTAATGTAGGGCAATAATGCCTGCCGGTGGTATCCAAGCTCCCAA
>CM059016.1:22330428-22377928 GCA_030272315.1 Paspalum vaginatum
TTCCAACTTTTTTTTTTTTTATTTTCACCGCCGCACGCGTCTTTCCGGATTGCGGGAGATATCCAAATCGTAGGAAAAATCCAACCGGGAGTTAATCTTCGTTGCTTACGGCATATGTATTCATGCAACCGTGGTGGGGACTACGCGTCTGACGTGACCTGCGGGGCTTGGGGGCCGCCGTGCGCGGCGCGAGGCGCGTATAAGGGGATGTGGAGTGCGTCACATGTCGGATGCGATCATACCAGCACTAAAGCACCGGATCCCATCAGAACTCCGAAGTTAAGCGTGCTTGGGCGAGAGTAGTACTAGGATGGGTGACCTCCTGGGAAGTCCTCGTGTTGCATTCCAACTTTTTTTTTTTTGATTTTCACCGCCGCACGCGTCTTTCCGGATTGCGGGAGATATCCAAATCGTAGGAAAAATCCAACCGGGAGTTAATCTTCGTTGCTTACGGCATATGTATTCATGCAACCGTGGTGGGGACTACGCGTCTGACGTGACCTGCGGGGCTTGGGGGCCGCCGTGCGCGGCGCGAGGCGCGTATAAGGGGATGTGGAGTGCGTCACATGTCGGATGCGATCATACCAGCACTAAAGCACCGGATCCCATCAGAACTCCGAAGTTAAGCGTGCTTGGGCGAGAGTAGTACTAGGATGGGTGACCTCCTGGGAAGTCCTCGTGTTGCATTCCAACTTTTTTTTTTTTGATTTTCACCGCCGCACGCGTCTTTCCGGATTGCGGGAGATATCCAAATCGTAGGAAAAATCCAACCGGGAGTTAATCTTCGTTGCTTACGGCATATGTATTCATGCAACCGTGGTGGGGACTACGCGTCTGACGTGACCTGCGGGGCTTGGGGGCCGCCGTGCGCGGCGCGAGGCGCGTATAAGGGGATGTGGAGTGCGTCACATGTCGGATGCGATCATACCAGCACTAAAGCACCGGATCCCATCAGAACTCCGAAGTTAAGCGTGCTTGGGCGAGAGTAGTACTAGGATGGGTGACCTCCTGGGAAGTCCTCGTGTTGCATTCCAACTTTTTTTTTTTTGATTTTCACCGCCGCACGCGTCTTTCCGGATTGCGGGAGATATCCAAATCGTAGGAAAAATCCAACCGGGAGTTAATCTTCGTTGCTTACGGCATATGTATTCATGCAACCGTGGTGGGGACTACGCGTCTGACGTGACCTGCGGGGCTTGGGGGCCGCCGTGCGCGGCGCGAGGCGCGTATAAGGGGATGTGGAGTGCGTCACATGTCGGATGCGATCATACCAGCACTAAAGCACCGGATCCCATCAGAACTCCGAAGTTAAGCGTGCTTGGGCGAGAGTAGTACTAGGATGGGTGACCTCCTGGGAAGTCCTCGTGTTGCATTCCAACTTTTTTTTTTTTGATTTTCACCGCCGCACGCGTCTTTCCGGATTGCGGGAGATATCCAAATCGTAGGAAAAATCCAACCGGGAGTTAATCTTCGTTGCTTACGGCATATGTATTCATGCAACCGTGGTGGGGACTACGCGTCTGACGTGACCTGCGGGGCTTGGGGGCCGCCGTGCGCGGCGCGAGGCGCGTATAAGGGGATGTGGAGTGCGTCACATGTCGGATGCGATCATACCAGCACTAAAGCACCGGATCCCATCAGAACTCCGAAGTTAAGCGTGCTTGGGCGAGAGTAGTACTAGGATGGGTGACCTCCTGGGAAGTCCTCGTGTTGCATTCCAACTTTTTTTTTTTTGATTTTCACCGCCGCACGCGTCTTTCCGGATTGCGGGAGATATCCAAATCGTAGGAAAAATCCAACCGGGAGTTAATCTTCGTTGCTTACGGCATATGTATTCATGCAACCGTGGTGGGGACTACGCGTCTGACGTGACCTGCGGGGCTTGGGGGCCGCCGTGCGCGGCGCGAGGCGCGTATAAGGGGATGTGGAGTGCGTCACATGTCGGATGCGATCATACCAGCACTAAAGCACCGGATCCCATCAGAACTCCGAAGTTAAGCGTGCTTGGGCGAGAGTAGTACTAGGATGGGTGACCTCCTGGGAAGTCCTCGTGTTGCATTCCAACTTTTTTTTTTTTTGATTTTCACCGCCGCACGCGTCTTTCCGGATTGCGGGAGATATCCAAATCGTAGGAAAAATCCAACCGGGAGTTAATCTTCGTTGCTTACGGCATATGTATTCATGCAACCGTGGTGGGGACTACGCGTCTGACGTGACCTGCGGGGCTTGGGGGCCGCCGTGCGCGGCGCGAGGCGCGTATAAGGGGATGTGGAGTGCGTCACATGTCGGATGCGATCATACCAGCACTAAAGCACCGGATCCCATCAGAACTCCGAAGTTAAGCGTGCTTGGGCGAGAGTAGTACTAGGATGGGTGACCTCCTGGGAAGTCCTCGTGTTGCATTCCAACTTTTTTTTTTTTTGATTTTCACCGCCGCACGCGTCTTTCCGGATTGCGGGAGATATCCAAATCGTAGGAAAAATCCAACCGGGAGTTAATCTTCGTTGCTTACGGCATATGTATTCATGCAACCGTGGTGGGGACTACGCGTCTGACGTGACCTGCGGGGCTTGGGGGCCGCCGTGCGCGGCGCGAGGCGCGTATAAGGGGATGTGGAGTGCGTCACATGTCGGATGCGATCATACCAGCACTAAAGCACCGGATCCCATCAGAACTCCGAAGTTAAGCGTGCTTGGGCGAGAGTAGTACTAGGATGGGTGACCTCCTGGGAAGTCCTCGTGTTGCATTCCAACTTTTTTTTTTTTTGATTTTCACCGCCGCACGCGTCTTTCCGGATTGCGGGAGATATCCAAATCGTAGGAAAAATCCAACCGGGAGTTAATCTTCGTTGCTTACGGCATATGTATTCATGCAACCGTGGTGGGGACTACGCGTCTGACGTGACCTGCGGGGCTTGGGGGCCGCCGTGCGCGGCGCGAGGCGCGTATAAGGGGATGTGGAGTGCGTCACATGTCGGATGCGATCATACCAGCACTAAAGCACCGGATCCCATCAGAACTCCGAAGTTAAGCGTGCTTGGGCGAGAGTAGTACTAGGATGGGTGACCTCCTGGGAAGTCCTCGTGTTGCATTCCAACTTTTTTTTTTTTGATTTTCACCGCCGCACGCGTCTTTCCGGATTGCGGGAGATATCCAAATCGTAGGAAAAATCCAACCGGGAGTTAATCTTCGTTGCTTACGGCATATGTATTCATGCAACCGTGGTGGGGACTACGCGTCTGACGTGACCTGCGGGGCTTGGGGGCCGCCGTGCGCGGCGCGAGGCGCGTATAAGGGGATGTGGAGTGCGTCACATGTCGGATGCGATCATACCAGCACTAAAGCACCGGATCCCATCAGAACTCCGAAGTTAAGCGTGCTTGGGCGAGAGTAGTACTAGGATGGGTGACCTCCTGGGAAGTCCTCGTGTTGCATTCCAACTTTTTTTTTTTTTGATTTTCACCGCCGCACGCGTCTTTCCGGATTGCGGGAGATATCCAAATCGTAGGAAAAATCCAACCGGGAGTTAATCTTCGTTGCTTACGGCATATGTATTCATGCAACCGTGGTGGGGACTACGCGTCTGACGTGACCTGCGGGGCTTGGGGGCCGCCGTGCGCGGCGCGAGGCGCGTATAAGGGGATGTGGAGTGCGTCACATGTCGGATGCGATCATACCAGCACTAAAGCACCGGATCCCATCAGAACTCCGAAGTTAAGCGTGCTTGGGCGAGAGTAGTACTAGGATGGGTGACCTCCTGGGAAGTCCTCGTGTTGCATTCCAACTTTTTTTTTTTTTGATTTTCACCGCCGCACGCGTCTTTCCGGATTGCGGGAGATATCCAAATCGTAGGAAAAATCCAACCGGGAGTTAATCTTCGTTGCTTACGGCATATGTATTCATGCAACCGTGGTGGGGACTACGCGTCTGACGTGACCTGCGGGGCTTGGGGGCCGCCGTGCGCGGCGCGAGGCGCGTATAAGGGGATGTGGAGTGCGTCACATGTCGGATGCGATCATACCAGCACTAAAGCACCGGATCCCATCAGAACTCCGAAGTTAAGCGTGCTTGGGCGAGAGTAGTACTAGGATGGGTGACCTCCTGGGAAGTCCTCGTGTTGCATTCCAACTTTTTTTTTTTTTGATTTTCACCGCCGCACGCGTCTTTCCGGATTGCGGGAGATATCCAAATCGTAGGAAAAATCCAACCGGGAGTTAATCTTCGTTGCTTACGGCATATGTATTCATGCAACCGTGGTGGGGACTACGCGTCTGACGTGACCTGCGGGGCTTGGGGGCCGCCGTGCGCGGCGCGAGGCGCGTATAAGGGGATGTGGAGTGCGTCACATGTCGGATGCGATCATACCAGCACTAAAGCACCGGATCCCATCAGAACTCCGAAGTTAAGCGTGCTTGGGCGAGAGTAGTACTAGGATGGGTGACCTCCTGGGAAGTCCTCGTGTTGCATTCCAACTTTTTTTTTATTTTGATTTTCACCGCCGCACGCGTCTTTCCGGATTGCGGGAGATATCCAAATCGTAGGAAAAATCCAACCGGGAGTTAATCTTCGTTGCTTACGGCATATGTATTCATGCAACCGTGGTGGGGACTACGCGTCTGACGTGACCTGCGGGGCTTGGGGGCCGCCGTGCGCGGCGCGAGGCGCGTATAAGGGGATGTGGAGTGCGTCACATGTCGGATGCGATCATACCAGCACTAAAGCACCGGATCCCATCAGAACTCCGAAGTTAAGCGTGCTTGGGCGAGAGTAGTACTAGGATGGGTGACCTCCTGGGAAGTCCTCGTGTTGCATTCCAACTTTTTTTTTTTTTTTGATTTTCACCGCCGCACGCGTATTTCCGGATTGCGGGAGATATCCAAATCGTAGGAAAAATCCAACCGGGAGTTAATCTTCGTTGCTTACGGCATATGTATTCATGCAACCGTGGTGGGGACTACGCGTCTGACGTGACCTGCGGGGCTTGGGGGCCGCCGTGCGCGGCGCGAGGCGCGTATAAGGGGATGTGGAGTGCGTCACATGTCGGATGCGATCATACCAGCACTAAAGCACCGGATCCCATCAGAACTCCGAAGTTAAGCGTGCTTGGGCGAGAGTAGTACTAGGATGGGTGACCTCCTGGGAAGTCCTCGTGTTGCATTCCAACTTTTTTTTTATTTTATTTTCACCGCCGCACGCGTATTTCCGGATTGCGGGAGATATCCAAATCGTAGGAAAAATCCAACCGGGAGTTAATCTTCGTTGCTTACGGCATATGTATTCATGCAACCGTGGTGGGGACTACGCGTCTGACGTGACCTGCGGGGCTTGGGGGCCGCCGTGCGCGGCGCGAGGCGCGTATAAGGGGATGTGGAGTGCGTCACATGTCGGATGCGATCATACCAGCACTAAAGCACCGGATCCCATCAGAACTCCGAAGTTAAGCGTGCTTGGGCGAGAGTAGTACTAGGATGGGTGACCTCCTGGGAAGTCCTCGTGTTGCATTCCAACTTTTTTTTTTATTTTATTTTCACCGCCGCACGCGTATTTCCGGATTGCGGGAGATATCCAAATCGTAGGAAAAATCCAACCGGGAGTTAATCTTCGTTGCTTACGGCATATGTATTCATGCAACCGTGGTGGGGACTACGCGTCTGACGTGACCTGCGGGGCTTGGGGGCCGCCGTGCGCGGCGCGAGGCGCGTATAAGGGGATGTGGAGTGCGTCACATGTCGGATGCGATCATACCAGCACTAAAGCACCGGATCCCATCAGAACTCCGAAGTTAAGCGTGCTTGGGCGAGAGTAGTACTAGGATGGGTGACCTCCTGGGAAGTCCTCGTGTTGCATTCCAACTTTTTTTTTTATTTTATTTTCACCGCCGCACGCGTATTTCCGGATTGCGGGAGATATCCAAATCGTAGGAAAAATCCAACCGGGAGTTAATCTTCGTTGCTTACGGCATATGTATTCATGCAACCGTGGTGGGGACTACGCGTCTGACGTGACCTGCGGGGCTTGGGGGCCGCCGTGCGCGGCGCGAGGCGCGTATAAGGGGATGTGGAGTGCGTCACATGTCGGATGCGATCATACCAGCACTAAAGCACCGGATCCCATCAGAACTCCGAAGTTAAGCGTGCTTGGGCGAGAGTAGTACTAGGATGGGTGACCTCCTGGGAAGTCCTCGTGTTGCATTCCAACTTTTTTTTTTATTTTATTTTCACCGCCGCACGCGTATTTCCGGATTGCGGGAGATATCCAAATCGTAGGAAAAATCCAACCGGGAGTTAATCTTCGTTGCTTACGGCATATGTATTCATGCAACCGTGGTGGGGACTACGCGTCTGACGTGACCTGCGGGGCTTGGGGGCCGCCGTGCGCGGCGCGAGGCGCGTATAAGGGGATGTGGAGTGCGTCACATGTCGGATGCGATCATACCAGCACTAAAGCACCGGATCCCATCAGAACTCCGAAGTTAAGCGTGCTTGGGCGAGAGTAGTACTAGGATGGGTGACCTCCTGGGAAGTCCTCGTGTTGCATTCCAACTTTTTTTTTTATTTTATTTTCACCGCCGCACGCGTATTTCCGGATTGCGGGAGATATCCAAATCGTAGGAAAAATCCAACCGGGAGTTAATCTTCGTTGCTTACGGCATATGTATTCATGCAACCGTGGTGGGGACTACGCGTCTGACGTGACCTGCGGGGCTTGGGGGCCGCCGTGCGCGGCGCGAGGCGCGTATAAGGGGATGTGGAGTGCGTCACATGTCGGATGCGATCATACCAGCACTAAAGCACCGGATCCCATCAGAACTCCGAAGTTAAGCGTGCTTGGGCGAGAGTAGTACTAGGATGGGTGACCTCCTGGGAAGTCCTCGTGTTGCATTCCAACTTTTTTTTTTATTTTATTTTCACCGCCGCACGCGTATTTCCGGATTGCGGGAGATATCCAAATCGTAGGAAAAATCCAACCGGGAGTTAATCTTCGTTGCTTACGGCATATGTATTCATGCAACCGTGGTGGGGACTACGCGTCTGACGTGACCTGCGGGGCTTGGGGGCCGCCGTGCGCGGCGCGAGGCGCGTATAAGGGGATGTGGAGTGCGTCACATGTCGGATGCGATCATACCAGCACTAAAGCACCGGATCCCATCAGAACTCCGAAGTTAAGCGTGCTTGGGCGAGAGTAGTACTAGGATGGGTGACCTCCTGGGAAGTCCTCGTGTTGCATTCCAACTTTTTTTTTTATTTTATTTTCACCGCCGCACGCGTATTTCCGGATTGCGGGAGATATCCAAATCGTAGGAAAAATCCAACCGGGAGTTAATCTTCGTTGCTTACGGCATATGTATTCATGCAACCGTGGTGGGGACTACGCGTCTGACGTGACCTGCGGGGCTTGGGGGCCGCCGTGCGCGGCGCGAGGCGCGTATAAGGGGATGTGGAGTGCGTCACATGTCGGATGCGATCATACCAGCACTAAAGCACCGGATCCCATCAGAACTCCGAAGTTAAGCGTGCTTGGGCGAGAGTAGTACTAGGATGGGTGACCTCCTGGGAAGTCCTCGTGTTGCATTCCAACTTTTTTTTTTATTTTATTTTCACCGCCGCACGCGTATTTCCGGATTGCGGGAGATATCCAAATCGTAGGAAAAATCCAACCGGGAGTTAATCTTCGTTGCTTACGGCATATGTATTCATGCAACCGTGGTGGGGACTACGCGTCTGACGTGACCTGCGGGGCTTGGGGGCCGCCGTGCGCGGCGCGAGGCGCGTATAAGGGGATGTGGAGTGCGTCACATGTCGGATGCGATCATACCAGCACTAAAGCACCGGATCCCATCAGAACTCCGAAGTTAAGCGTGCTTGGGCGAGAGTAGTACTAGGATGGGTGACCTCCTGGGAAGTCCTCGTGTTGCATTCCAACTTTTTTTTTATTTTATTTTCACCGCCGCACGCGTATTTCCGGATTGCGGGAGATATCCAAATCGTAGGAAAAATCCAACCGGGAGTTAATCTTCGTTGCTTACGGCATATGTATTCATGCAACCGTGGTGGGGACTACGCGTCTGACGTGACCTGCGGGGCTTGGGGGCCGCCGTGCGCGGCGCGAGGCGCGTATAAGGGGATGTGGAGTGCGTCACATGTCGGATGCGATCATACCAGCACTAAAGCACCGGATCCCATCAGAACTCCGAAGTTAAGCGTGCTTGGGCGAGAGTAGTACTAGGATGGGTGACCTCCTGGGAAGTCCTCGTGTTGCATTCCAACTTTTTTTTTTATTTTATTTTCACCGCCGCACGCGTATTTCCGGATTGCGGGAGATATCCAAATCGTAGGAAAAATCCAACCGGGAGTTAATCTTCGTTGCTTACGGCATATGTATTCATGCAACCGTGGTGGGGACTACGCGTCTGACGTGACCTGCGGGGCTTGGGGGCCGCCGTGCGCGGCGCGAGGCGCGTATAAGGGGATGTGGAGTGCGTCACATGTCGGATGCGATCATACCAGCACTAAAGCACCGGATCCCATCAGAACTCCGAAGTTAAGCGTGCTTGGGCGAGAGTAGTACTAGGATGGGTGACCTCCTGGGAAGTCCTCGTGTTGCATTCCAACTTTTTTTTTTATTTTATTTTCACCGCCGCACGCGTATTTCCGGATTGCGGGAGATATCCAAATCGTAGGAAAAATCCAACCGGGAGTTAATCTTCGTTGCTTACGGCATATGTATTCATGCAACCGTGGTGGGGACTACGCGTCTGACGTGACCTGCGGGGCTTGGGGGCCGCCGTGCGCGGCGCGAGGCGCGTATAAGGGGATGTGGAGTGCGTCACATGTCGGATGCGATCATACCAGCACTAAAGCACCGGATCCCATCAGAACTCCGAAGTTAAGCGTGCTTGGGCGAGAGTAGTACTAGGATGGGTGACCTCCTGGGAAGTCCTCGTGTTGCATTCCAACTTTTTTTTTTATTTTATTTTCACCGCCGCACGCGTATTTCCGGATTGCGGGAGATATCCAAATCGTAGGAAAAATCCAACCGGGAGTTAATCTTCGTTGCTTACGGCATATGTATTCATGCAACCGTGGTGGGGACTACGCGTCTGACGTGACCTGCGGGGCTTGGGGGCCGCCGTGCGCGGCGCGAGGCGCGTATAAGGGGATGTGGAGTGCGTCACATGTCGGATGCGATCATACCAGCACTAAAGCACCGGATCCCATCAGAACTCCGAAGTTAAGCGTGCTTGGGCGAGAGTAGTACTAGGATGGGTGACCTCCTGGGAAGTCCTCGTGTTGCATTCCAACTTTTTTTTTTATTTTATTTTCACCGCCGCACGCGTATTTCCGGATTGCGGGAGATATCCAAATCGTAGGAAAAATCCAACCGGGAGTTAATCTTCGTTGCTTACGGCATATGTATTCATGCAACCGTGGTGGGGACTACGCGTCTGACGTGACCTGCGGGGCTTGGGGGCCGCCGTGCGCGGCGCGAGGCGCGTATAAGGGGATGTGGAGTGCGTCACATGTCGGATGCGATCATACCAGCACTAAAGCACCGGATCCCATCAGAACTCCGAAGTTAAGCGTGCTTGGGCGAGAGTAGTACTAGGATGGGTGACCTCCTGGGAAGTCCTCGTGTTGCATTCCAACTTTTTTTTTTATTTTATTTTCACCGCCGCACGCGTATTTCCGGATTGCGGGAGATATCCAAATCGTAGGAAAAATCCAACCGGGAGTTAATCTTCGTTGCTTACGGCATATGTATTCATGCAACCGTGGTGGGGACTACGCGTCTGACGTGACCTGCGGGGCTTGGGGGCCGCCGTGCGCGGCGCGAGGCGCGTATAAGGGGATGTGGAGTGCGTCACATGTCGGATGCGATCATACCAGCACTAAAGCACCGGATCCCATCAGAACTCCGAAGTTAAGCGTGCTTGGGCGAGAGTAGTACTAGGATGGGTGACCTCCTGGGAAGTCCTCGTGTTGCATTCCAACTTTTTTTTTTATTTTATTTTCACCGCCGCACGCGTATTTCCGGATTGCGGGAGATATCCAAATCGTAGGAAAAATCCAACCGGGAGTTAATCTTCGTTGCTTACGGCATATGTATTCATGCAACCGTGGTGGGGACTACGCGTCTGACGTGACCTGCGGGGCTTGGGGGCCGCCGTGCGCGGCGCGAGGCGCGTATAAGGGGATGTGGAGTGCGTCACATGTCGGATGCGATCATACCAGCACTAAAGCACCGGATCCCATCAGAACTCCGAAGTTAAGCGTGCTTGGGCGAGAGTAGTACTAGGATGGGTGACCTCCTGGGAAGTCCTCGTGTTGCATTCCAACTTTTTTTTTTATTTTATTTTCACCGCCGCACGCGTATTTCCGGATTGCGGGAGATATCCAAATCGTAGGAAAAATCCAACCGGGAGTTAATCTTCGTTGCTTACGGCATATGTATTCATGCAACCGTGGTGGGGACTACGCGTCTGACGTGACCTGCGGGGCTTGGGGGCCGCCGTGCGCGGCGCGAGGCGCGTATAAGGGGATGTGGAGTGCGTCACATGTCGGATGCGATCATACCAGCACTAAAGCACCGGATCCCATCAGAACTCCGAAGTTAAGCGTGCTTGGGCGAGAGTAGTACTAGGATGGGTGACCTCCTGGGAAGTCCTCGTGTTGCATTCCAACTTTTTTTTTTATTTTATTTTCACCGCCGCACGCGTATTTCCGGATTGCGGGAGATATCCAAATCGTAGGAAAAATCCAACCGGGAGTTAATCTTCGTTGCTTACGGCATATGTATTCATGCAACCGTGGTGGGGACTACGCGTCTGACGTGACCTGCGGGGCTTGGGGGCCGCCGTGCGCGGCGCGAGGCGCGTATAAGGGGATGTGGAGTGCGTCACATGTCGGATGCGATCATACCAGCACTAAAGCACCGGATCCCATCAGAACTCCGAAGTTAAGCGTGCTTGGGCGAGAGTAGTACTAGGATGGGTGACCTCCTGGGAAGTCCTCGTGTTGCATTCCAACTTTTTTTTTTATTTTATTTTCACCGCCGCACGCGTATTTCCGGATTGCGGGAGATATCCAAATCGTAGGAAAAATCCAACCGGGAGTTAATCTTCGTTGCTTACGGCATATGTATTCATGCAACCGTGGTGGGGACTACGCGTCTGACGTGACCTGCGGGGCTTGGGGGCCGCCGTGCGCGGCGCGAGGCGCGTATAAGGGGATGTGGAGTGCGTCACATGTCGGATGCGATCATACCAGCACTAAAGCACCGGATCCCATCAGAACTCCGAAGTTAAGCGTGCTTGGGCGAGAGTAGTACTAGGATGGGTGACCTCCTGGGAAGTCCTCGTGTTGCATTCCAACTTTTTTTTTATTTTATTTTCACCGCCGCACGCGTATTTCCGGATTGCGGGAGATATCCAAATCGTAGGAAAAATCCAACCGGGAGTTAATCTTCGTTGCTTACGGCATATGTATTCATGCAACCGTGGTGGGGACTACGCGTCTGACGTGACCTGCGGGGCTTGGGGGCCGCCGTGCGCGGCGCGAGGCGCGTATAAGGGGATGTGGAGTGCGTCACATGTCGGATGCGATCATACCAGCACTAAAGCACCGGATCCCATCAGAACTCCGAAGTTAAGCGTGCTTGGGCGAGAGTAGTACTAGGATGGGTGACCTCCTGGGAAGTCCTCGTGTTGCATTCCAACTTTTTTTTTTATTTTATTTTCACCGCCGCACGCGTATTTCCGGATTGCGGGAGATATCCAAATCGTAGGAAAAATCCAACCGGGAGTTAATCTTCGTTGCTTACGGCATATGTATTCATGCAACCGTGGTGGGGACTACGCGTCTGACGTGACCTGCGGGGCTTGGGGGCCGCCGTGCGCGGCGCGAGGCGCGTATAAGGGGATGTGGAGTGCGTCACATGTCGGATGCGATCATACCAGCACTAAAGCACCGGATCCCATCAGAACTCCGAAGTTAAGCGTGCTTGGGCGAGAGTAGTACTAGGATGGGTGACCTCCTGGGAAGTCCTCGTGTTGCATTCCAACTTTTTTTTTATTTTATTTTCACCGCCGCACGCGTCTTTCCGGATTGCGGGAGATATCCAAATCGTAGGAAAAATCCAACCGGGAGTTAATCTTCGTTGCTTACGGCATATGTATTCATGCAACCGTGGTGGGGACTACGCGTCTGACGTGACCTGCGGGGCTTGGGGGCCGCCGTGCGCGGCGCGAGGCGCGTATAAGGGGATGTGGAGTGCGTCACATGTCGGATGCGATCATACCAGCACTAAAGCACCGGATCCCATCAGAACTCCGAAGTTAAGCGTGCTTGGGCGAGAGTAGTACTAGGATGGGTGACCTCCTGGGAAGTCCTCGTGTTGCATTCCAACTTTTTTTTTATTTTATTTTCACCGCCGCACGCGTCTTTCCGGATTGCGGGAGATATCCAAATCGTAGGAAAAATCCAACCGGGAGTTAATCTTCGTTGCTTACGGCATATGTATTCATGCAACCGTGGTGGGGACTACGCGTCTGACGTGACCTGCGGGGCTTGGGGGCCGCCGTGCGCGGCGCGAGGCGCGTATAAGGGGATGTGGAGTGCGTCACATGTCGGATGCGATCATACCAGCACTAAAGCACCGGATCCCATCAGAACTCCGAAGTTAAGCGTGCTTGGGCGAGAGTAGTACTAGGATGGGTGACCTCCTGGGAAGTCCTCGTGTTGCATTCCAACTTTTTTTTTATTTTATTTTCACCGCCGCACGCGTCTTTCCGGATTGCGGGAGATATCCAAATCGTAGGAAAAATCCAACCGGGAGTTAATCTTCGTTGCTTACGGCATATGTATTCATGCAACCGTGGTGGGGACTACGCGTCTGACGTGACCTGCGGGGCTTGGGGGCCGCCGTGCGCGGCGCGAGGCGCGTATAAGGGGATGTGGAGTGCGTCACATGTCGGATGCGATCATACCAGCACTAAAGCACCGGATCCCATCAGAACTCCGAAGTTAAGCGTGCTTGGGCGAGAGTAGTACTAGGATGGGTGACCTCCTGGGAAGTCCTCGTGTTGCATTCCAACTTTTTTTTTTTTGATATTTCACCGCCGCACGCGTCTTTCCGGATTGCGGGAGATATCCAAATCGTAGGAAAAATCCAACCGGGAGTTAATCTTCGTTGCTTACGGCATATGTATTCATGCAACCGTGGTGGGGACTACGCGTCTGACGTGACCTGCGGGGCTTGGGGGCCGCCGTGCGCGGCGCGAGGCGCGTATAAGGGGATGTGGAGTGCGTCACATGTCGGATGCGATCATACCAGCACTAAAGCACCGGATCCCATCAGAACTCCGAAGTTAAGCGTGCTTGGGCGAGAGTAGTACTAGGATGGGTGACCTCCTGGGAAGTCCTCGTGTTGCATTCCAACTTTTTTTTTTATTTTATTTTCACCGCCGCACGCGTATTTCCGGATTGCGGGAGATATCCAAATCGTAGGAAAAATCCAACCGGGAGTTAATCTTCGTTGCTTACGGCATATGTATTCATGCAACCGTGGTGGGGACTACGCGTCTGACGTGACCTGCGGGGCTTGGGGGCCGCCGTGCGCGGCGCGAGGCGCGTATAAGGGGATGTGGAGTGCGTCACATGTCGGATGCGATCATACCAGCACTAAAGCACCGGATCCCATCAGAACTCCGAAGTTAAGCGTGCTTGGGCGAGAGTAGTACTAGGATGGGTGACCTCCTGGGAAGTCCTCGTGTTGCATTCCAACTTTTTTTTTTATTTTATTTTCACCGCCGCACGCGTATTTCCGGATTGCGGGAGATATCCAAATCGTAGGAAAAATCCAACCGGGAGTTAATCTTCGGTGCTTACGGCATATGTATTCATGCAACCGTGGTTGGGACTACGCGTCTGACGTGACCTGCGGGGCTTGGGGGCCGCCGTGCGCGGCGCGAGGCGCGTATAAGGGGATGTGGAGTGCGTCACATGTCGGATGCGATCATACCAGCACTAAAGCACCGGATCCCATCAGAACTCCGAAGTTAAGCGTGCTTGGGCGAGAGTAGTACTAGGATGGGTGACCTCCTGGGAAGTCCTCGTGTTGCATTCCAACATTTTTTTTTTGATTTTCACCGCCGCACGCGTCTTTCCGGATTGCGGGAGATATCCAAATCGTAGGAAAAATCCAACCGGGAGTTAATCTTCGTTGCTTACGGCATATGTATTCATGCAACCGTGGTGGGGACTACGCGTCTGACGTGACCTGCGGGGCTTAGGGGCTGCCGTGCGCGGCGCGAGGCGCGTATAAGGGGATGTGGAGTGCGTCACATGTCGGATGCGATCATACCAGCACTAAAGCACCGGATCCCATCAGAACTCCGAAGTTAAGCGTGCTTGGGCGAGAGTGCTCGTGTTGCATTCCAACATTTTTTTTTTGATTTTCACCACCGCACGTGTCTTTGCGGATTGCGGGAGATATCCAAATTGTAGAAAAAAGGATGTCCATGCTTCGTTGGTTACGGCATATGTATTCATGCAACCGTGGCGTAAACTAGGCGTTTGACCTAACCAGCGGGATGTTGACGTCACTTAAGCACGGCAAACCTTATACTGCAAGCGACAGTATCGTATGTAGCTTTTCCCCAGGATGAGTATCGTGGGTTTTGTCAATCCAAGGAACGAACTAAAGATAATCTAATTAACAAGAGTTTGAGATAAACTTAAAGGGGTGAAAGGTGTATAGTTAACTCTAAACCAATCCTTTATCTAAACCAAACCTTAACCTATACTACATATGTTAATAAGATAGACGGTTAGAACATCATTAGAGAACTAATTAAAGGGTATTAACTAGCTTCTAATCAGACTCTAAACGGATCCAAAGCATATGCGATAACGGGCATCACATCTAAGATAAAACAGCGAGAAAACTAGTAGCTTAAGGCAAACAAGCATGTTCAAGCATATTCATCATAGCATAATTAAATCTTGATCAACCAATCTAATCCCCTAGATCGAGTTTAACCTTTCCCCGGGCTCTACTGTCACTAAACTCTCAACACGCGTACATAATTAGAGAACGCGCTTCTAATTACTTCACATAGTCTAATAAAATAATTAAAGCAACTAGAACTTCTAATCACCATGATCACAAGAACTAGAAACATAACTATATCATTAGTAAACTAGATTAGAGATCAAGAACGCTAGATAAATAACACCCTTAATGACATGGTCTAATCAACAAGCATCTAGATCTAAATCTAATTAGAACTAGAACAAGCATAATTAGAACAAGAACTTGATAATTAGACAAGAACAAAGCTTCATTGATTAACTGTATCAACATTACATCCATGACCGTACCTTCCCTTGATGATACAATTAGGCCTCCAAAGCTAGGTAATTAGAGCACCGTGCAAGGCCTCTAATTACCTCCAGGAACTAGAAGAACTCTAATCCTAGACTAGAAACTCGACCCTCTGCTCTCTTGTTGTTGTCCCTCTTTCCGCCAACTTCACGCCTTGATAATGAATTGGATGCCTCGACTCGGGGCCTAGACTCGCTATTTATACCCTGGAGAAGACGTGGGAGAAAAGGCAAGTCGAACCGACGTTCGGAGAAGTGGGGTCGGCTGACCAGGAGGGTCAGGGTCAGCCGACCCGGACTCTTCCTGCGTCGACTCCTTTCCATCTTTCGCGGGGTAGTTACTTAATGCTTAAGTAATATTTGTGCGGGGCCTTCAGGACTCTTATGCTTCTGGAATCTTCGTAATGGGCCGAGCTTCGATGAATTCTTCTGGCCTTTGTCATATTCGTCCTCTTTAATGAATAAATATCTTTATTTTCTTGTAGCTCTTTGACACTTCATTGAATCTTCTGGTTAGGGAGCCTTGATCTACACAGAGGGGCTATGAGTACACCAAGTCTTCTTTGTTCTTCATCTTCAATCCTTGTCATCTAGCGGTCTTTTCTTACTCAAAGTGGATCATGGTGAATTTCGCGAAAAATTGGTCTAAAACCTGTAAAAATCACATGTAGCATATTTCCAAGACAATATTGCAAAATCCACAATTATCGGTGATAAATGTTAGTGAAAGATATAGTTGACGCATTAAATCAATGATAAATCATATAAAATGATGCATAAATTTCGTACATAAGCCGCGTCAACAACATCCCCACTCTTAAACCTTGCTCGTCCTCGAGTAAGTCAAGTTTTACAATTAAAGTTCATTTATAATCATAAATCAAATAATCAAACCAAATTTAAAACTCTCAAATTTTTCTATGTTTAGACCAACAATTTATACAAGTAAATAGATATTCATATAAGCATACTCCACTACATATGTAGAAAGAAATCAAAAACTTATCAATAACAAGTCTCCTTATTTTTCAATAAATTTTCAAAAAGGATTAAGTATCAAAGATTAAAATATATAAGCCCAAGAACTACTCTCATCTTTCCAGGCTCTCAGTGTATATATATATGTGGAATAAACTATAAGAATCTATAAGTATAGGCTTATCTGGAGCTTGGTATGAATCCTAATCAAAATTTAATCTCGATATATTATCAAACTAAGAAAGGAATCTGTTGGTATTACTGAGATTTCTCAAAAAAATCATGGAATTCATAATGATGAAAAGATTAGAAGAGAGTATATATAGAAAAGTGGACATATGCAAATAAATTAAATGATCTCAAGGCACAAATAAAGTCCTTGTTATCGGATTGCATATGGTTGGAAGATTTTCTGGAGTTTTTTTTAACAACCAACTAAGTTATACAGAAGTCTTTAAGAAAACAAAGAGGGGCGGTAAATTTACCTAATTCTACTTTTGACCACTTGGTCTTTTTCTCTCTATTTTTTTTCTTTTTTTTCTTTCTCTTTCTCTCTTTTTTTTCTGGCGACCACATGGTCGTTTCTCTCCCTTCTCTTTTTTTTAAACACGCTCCATCCCTACTCTTAGATAATACTCATCCTTGAGTATTTAAAACACCAATATAAGTGGGATATAACTAAAATATTTATTTCCAAAACTCCAGAAAACAATAGGTTGTGGTCAAGGAAGATATATGAAACGATAATTTTGGTTTCAGGAGGGATATCCAGCAAAGTTTGTAATCTTTATGATGTAGAGAGTTACAATGCATGGATAAAAAGGCTAGCAAATGAAAAGATAAGTAAAAATGAATGACCAGCTTTGAAATCTCATTCCCTAGATTCAAATTTTAATCCAATTCGATCAAGAACTAAATTTGATAAAAACTACAGTTTAACAATAAAGCTCTAAATAGGTAGGGCCTATATTAAATAATCATAAGAAACTTAGTCTTAATATTGATAGCTCAAAACAAAATTTAAAAGAGATCCATTATGACAAAGAATTGAAATCTAAACTTTGAATAACATGTGGGTCTTTATGAAATATCATATCTACTGTATAAATGCCAATCATAATTCAATTAAATTGCATTAATGAGAGCATAAATTCAGCTTAATTAATGACATATGATTACAAAAAAATAAACATTTTATTTTATTTCATCTCATCATAGGGAAATACATAATCATGATAAAACTAACTCACACATAAATAAAAATAACTCATAATTATACATAAATTGATAAAATAAAAATAACAAAAATAAAATAAAATTCATAACGAAAATTTAAGAAATAAATAAAAACTAAGGCAAACCAATGATCTTCACTGTTGACGCCTCTGGTTCCATAGCCTCAAATGATGCAATTGCTCTTCTATGGTTTGAGTGTTCCGATCAAACTGATCGGTATTTGCTCTAATTTGATCAAGTATCTGATAATTTTCTGAAGTCATATTTTCTATGCCATAGAATGCTTGTTGAGGCATGCTTTGAGTTGCAATAAATTCAGGAGTATGACGTCTTGCACTCCTTGGAACAAAAGCTGGAGGCGAGGGAAAATGTGTTGAAGGAATGAACACTGGGGTAGAAGTAGGATCAAATGAGCTAACTGGCCTTGGATTAAGCACATGCACTTGAGATGATGATCCTGCTCTAAACTCTTCAGCCATAAAATGCTGACTAGGTTGTGCAGATGGTGTCTCCCAGGCACCCCATCCAGATGATGGCGGTTGCTGGCTTGATTCTCCTTCCTCAGTCATAAATTTTTCCAACCAATCAATCCTTCCTTGTGCAAATAAGGCAAGTCTAGGACTAGGAATTCTGAAATTGGTTTTGCTAACAAAGAAACTAGTATCCTTGTTTCCATAAATATATTTTCCTTTTCTTAAGGAATTTTCATCAATGCTAGCTGGTAACTTTGTGTAACTTGGATCAAACACTAAATTGGGTTTTAGCGCAGAAGTGAGGATAGTAAGATAGTGTCCAAATCCAAGTAATCCAGTGTTTCTATTCCTCTTAACAATCCAATGGTTAATCATGGAATGTATTGGATTAATCCCCATAGGCTGACAAAGTGCAATGCAAAGCCATTTCATTTCAGCACTCTGTACCTTAGTGTCATCTAGCCTCTCTATGACTCTGACAGTCATGAATCTATGGATGATTCTGATTATAAGATTAATTATTCTCATTCTTTCATTGGAAGAATTTTCAGCAATTTGTAACCAAAAACTCTCTAGAATGTCTTGGTTAACTTCAAAAGTTTCAGGTGAGCTCTCCCAAAATCCCAACAAAGAACCAACCATACCAAAGGACATTTCTACCCAATCTTCCATCAATCTAAATCTCAAGGCATGGTTATAATCAGAGGAACTGATTATATCCATAGTGGTCATGATTTCTAAAGCTATGTCCCTCTGGTAGGTAGCAGAAATATGAATGAAATTGCTCCAGCCCAAATTCTGAAAAGCTTTCTCTATGCTAGGAGCAAAATCTAGACTGCCCAGGAAATCGAAGTCTAAATCATAATTGGAGGTGATGCGATGCTGGCAACTGTTATACCTCTGCTCTTCAATAGCGGTACGGAGCGAGAATCCTTCCTGCAAGCACTTCCATTAATCCTCTTCAACGTCCATCGCTTGAGGGGCTTGTTCTTGAGCTCGGGTAGAAGAACGGGTCCTCCTTCTTGTTGGCTCTAGAACTTCATCAGTGTTGACGGAGAAGCGGGAAGAACACCCACATAGGCCATGATCGCGATGAAGACTGCGATCAGAGTCGGAACTTCCCACCTCAGAGACAGAGTATCTCCGTGATGTGGGCCTTGATGAACTCTCCTCCTCTCGAAGAGGGCTTCCTCTAGATGGGGTACTCTTGAAGGCTTTCTTGAGGAATTTCTTCATCTACCTCTCAAATATTTCTCTCAAAACTAAAACTCTACTTCTTCTCCTGGTGGTTTCTGAACTGGTGGTAGTGGCTCTGGTGTTGAAAAGCAGTGACATCAACTTCTAATTTATAGGCAAAGAGGTGGCTCAAAGGGGAGGTTGATCTGGGGAAGGGCTGGCTGGGGTCGGCCGACCTGGGGGAGTCTGGTCGGCCGAGCCAGGCTCCTTCTGGACCTGCTCACGTCCAAACTTCTCCTGTAAGCTACCCATAGGATTCCCAGCAATAATGGCTGGCTTATACAGCAAGGTTGTCGATATGCATGCAGCTTTTGACAGAAAACCAATCAAGGCTTTAAAGTTTGTCTCCTTAGGTGATAGCCTTTTAAACCTTTTCTATCAAAACCTCTTAATTATTATCCATATCAAGTTTGCTAGTTATATTATACTAAAAGAGGATCCTATGTTGCCTAATTTAAATATTTCTTATTAAGAAGCTGATTATCTTCACTAATTCTACGTTCTTAATTTGCATTTATGCAATATAAACATATTCATAAGTATGCCTACTATAGTAGGTTAAAAGCACACAATGTTTATAACACTCAACATAGATTTTAATTTTGAGATATAAAATAATTTAAGTTGGTATTCTAAAACCTATGTTTTGTTTTGCATAAAAACAAATGTTCGGTAAATTTACCGAGCTAATTTTAGAATAAAGATAAGTAATTCAATTCATGAATTGAATTGAATATACCCATCTCATTTCTTTAGCGTGGCTTAGGTATACGCCTAGTTTTTGGATAAATTAGAGAGAAGATTTTGAAATCTTATAATAATAAAAGATTAAAATCTAAGAAAAAGGTCTCTCTTTTTCTTTTAATAAATTGCTTCAAAATCGAATCGAACTCAAAAACCGGCAAAGGCTTCGTAATTTTCAAAATTTAGACAGCTACGTAAGTGAGAGTAGCCACCTTTTTATAAAAATTCAAAATCAAATTTTAACTAATCTAAACTCTTTATTAATTATGACCATGGTTTACTTTAAAACTAAAAGCTTTAAACTAAAGACTGTTTCTAAGAAAAACTAATAAACTAAACTAAAAACTTTCTAAAAATACCTGGGTTGCCTCCCATAAGCGCTTGAGATAAGTCCTTCAGCCTAACTTCTTCTGGGCACCATCCAATGTCCGGTGTAGACACTGCAGATGAGTCTTGTTCTTCAAGCTTCGTCCTCTTCTATTGCTTGACACATCTCGAATCTTGGACGGAATTTGAACGAGCTTGACTCTCCATTGATGTTGAACTTGATCATCCCTTCTCCCACGTTGATGTTGGCTTGAGCTGTTCTGAGAAAAGGTCTTCCAAGTATCAATGGTGACCTTGAGCTTCCTCCCATTTCCAGAATAACGAAGTCAACTGGTACAAGATTTGCTCCAATCTTGACTGGCACGTTCTCAGTGACCCCTTCTAGATATCTGACTGAGCGATCTGCTGGCTCTAGACACATGGATGTTGGCTCTGGCTTTGGCAGCTTCAGCTTGTCAAACACTGACTTAGGCATGACACTTACACTTGCTCCTAAATCACAAAGAGCCTTGTCAATGTTGAGTGCACCAATAGAGCACGGGATAGTGGGACATCTCGGATCTGCCTTCTTCTGCAAAGGAGTATCCATGATAGCTGCACTACACTCAGTCGTCAACTTCACACATTCAGATGGCATTTCCCTTTTGTTAGCTAGTATATCTTTGAAGTACTTGGCATAAGTGGGAACTTGGAGTGCATCCAATAATGGCATATGGATATACAGCTGCTTGATCACTTCAAGAAACTTGTTGAAATGCTCATCTGACTTGTTCACTTGAACTCTGCTCTTTTCTGGTAGTATCCTTGTGTCTTCCACAGTCACTGCAGGTTCGTCTTCACTCTGAGCTTCTGCTTCCACTTCACTGGCAAGTCTTGTAGTCATTTCCGGATCTCTTGTCTCTCTTCCAGATCTGGTAGTGACTGCTTTGAGTGATTCCTTCTACTGTGGTTGTCCTGGCAACTTTCCTTCATTCTTGTTTGGGAGATGCTCTGCAAGTTGAGAGAGTTGATTCTCCAAAATCTTCATCATCTCCAATAGCTGTTGGTTTGAACTTCCCACAGTGGTGATCTTGCCGTCAATGTTCTCCAGCACCTTGTCCATAGCCTTGAACTTGGAGTGTGTGTCCTTGTTGATCTTGGCTTGCTCTTCCATAAAGTCCTTGAGTTGAATCCGTAGAGGAATGGCATTCTGAACAGCTGATCCAGCAGTGAACTATGGTCGATTCTGTCTGTAGTTAGATGGAGGAATCCAACCTTCCTTTCTTGCATAGTCTAGTGCCTTAGCTTCCTCTGGGCAACCTTCCCTTGAATGGCCAAAATCTCCACACTCTTCACAAGTCATCATGGCTTCTGTAGACTTCACTTCCTCTGCTCTGCCACTCTCTATCTTCTCAAACCTTCTCATGAGTGAGTCGATCTTTCCACCTAGGATCTCCATCTTGTCCACTTCAAGCACACTCTTCGCCACTCCAGTGGATGGAGTGAGAGCAGGCTGTGGTGCCGCTCTGTCTGCTCCTGTGCCCCAAGTTCCATTCTCAGCGATCTTCTTGAACAAAGCTTCGGTCTCTGTAGGAGTGAGACTGAGAATTGATCCTCTGGACGATGTGTCAATCTGGGCTCTACACACTGCGTTGAGTCCACCGTAGAACTTCTGGATCAAGTCCCATTTCTGAAAGTTGTGATGAGGGCAGGCTGACACATAGTCGTTGAATCTCTTGTAAGCTTCATCGAATGTCTCCGTGGGGTACTGTACAAATGTTGAAATCTTGTTGCGCAGGGCTTGAGTCTTTCCTGGTGAAAAGTACTTGGCGATGAAAGTTTGTAGTAACTGCTGCCAGTTGTTGACTGTAGCTTCTGGAAGTGTCGACAGCCACTGGTGAGCCTTCCCAATCAGTGAGAATGGGAATAGTCTTGCTCTGATCTGATCGTTGGTGACTCCATCGATGTTGAAGGTGTTGCAGATCCGCAAGAACGTCTTCAAGTGTTGGTTCGGATCTTCCTTCCACTGAATGGTTGATTCTGCACCATGCTGATCACTAAGCTTCTGATCCCAAATGCTCTCTGAGGTGGAGTGAGATCTCTGATCTTCAAATCAACTGACGTCGGCACACACAGGTCCAGTAGCTTCCTCTCTTGGTTCTCGTCACCCATTTTCGGCAGAGCTTCGCCTTGCTTCCGCGGAAATTTGGCAGAGTTTCGGGTCTTCTTTAGTAGCTTCTCTGGATCATCCACAAAATTAGTCGATTTGTTGGACATAGGTCCATCCATTCCTGCTAATGTTAGTGGCAGAGAATATATACGAAGAAAATGTATATTCTAGAAAAATATATAAACTAGAAAAACAATAATTCAGCCATATATAAACAAACGGTAAGAAAATAAATTCGAAATTTAAAAGGTATAAAAAGAAAAACATACAAGGCGCAAGAATAAAAACAAGATAACAACTAAAGCATAAAAGATAAAGGCTAAATCGAAAATAAAAACTAAAACAAAGGATAAAAGCCAAAAACACAAAATTTGATAATTAGAGTTGATTGCTAATTACATTTACATAAGATTAAAACTATACAAATTAAATAAAAAAACTAGCAACAAAAGAGACAAAGTTAAATATATACAAACTCAAGTTAATTATGATTCGCTTAATTAGTTCCCCGGCAACGGCGCCAGAAAAGCTTGATGACGTCACTTAAGCACGGCAAACCTTATACTGCAAGCGACAGTATCGTGTGTAGCTTTTCCCCAGGATGAGTATCGTGGGTTTTGTCAATCCAAGGAACGGACTAAAGGTAATCTAATTAACAAGAGTTTGAGATAAACTTAAAGGGGTGAAAGGTGTATAGTTAATTCTAAACCAATCCTTAATCTAAACCAATCCTTAACCTATACTAGATATGTTAATATATAAGATAGATGATTAGAACATCATTAGAGAACTAATTAAAGGGTATTAACTAGCTTCCAATCAGGCTCTAAACGGATCCAAAGCATATGCGATAACGGGCATCACATCTAAGATAAAACAGCGAGAAAACTAGTAGCTTAAGGCAAACAAGCATGCTCAAGCATATTCATCATTGCATAATTAAATCATGATCAACCAATCTAATCCCCTAGATCGAGTATAACCTTTCCCCGGGCTCTACTGTCACTAGTAACCAGGTAATCAGTGAGAAACTCTTAACAGGCATACATAATTAGAGAACGCGCTTCTAATTACTTCACATAGTCTAATAACATAATTAAAGCAACTAGAACTTCTAATCACCATGATCACAAGAACTAGAAACATAACTATATCATTAGTAAACTAGATTAGAGATCAAGAATGCTAGATAAATAACACCCTTAATGACATGGTCTAATCAACAAGCATCTAGATCTAAATCTAATTAGAACTAGAACAAGCATAATTAGAACAAGAACTTGATAATTAGACAAGAACAAAGCTTCATTGATTAACTGTATCAACATTACATCCATGACCGTACCTTCCCTTGATGATACAATTAGGCCTCCAAAGCTAGGTAATTAGAGCACCGTGCAAGGCCTCTAATTACCTCCAGGAACTAGAAGAACTCTAATCCTAGACTAGAAACTCGACCCTCTGCTCTCTTGTTGTTGTCCCTCTTTCCGCCAACTTCACGCCTTGATAATGAATTGGATGCCTCGACTCGGGGCCTAGACTCGCTATTTATACCCTGGAGAAGACGTGGGAGAAAAGGCAAGTCGAACCGACGTTCGGAGAAGTGGGGTCGGCTGACCAGGAGGGTCAGGGTCAGCCGACCCGGACTCTTCCTGCGTCGACTCCTTTCCATCTTTCGCGGGGTAGTTACTTAATGCTTAAGTAATATTTGTGCGGGGCCTTCAGGACTCTTATGCTTCTGGAATCTTCGTAATGGGCCGAGCTTCGATGAATTCTTCTGGCCTTTGTCATATTCGTCCTCTTTAATGAATAAATATCTTTATTTTCTTGTAGCTCTTTGACACTTCATTGAATCTTCTGGTTAGGGAGCCTTGATCTACACAGAGGGGCTATGAGTACACCAAGTCTTCTTTGTTCTTCATCTTCAATCCTTGTCATCTAGCGGTCTTTTCTTACTCAAAGTGGATCATGGTGAATTTCGCGAAAAATTGGTCTAAAACCTGTAAAAATCACATGTAGCATATTTCCAAGACAATATTGCAAAATCCACAATTATCGGTGATAAATGTTAGTGAAAGATACAGTTGACGCATTAAATCAATGATAAATCATATAAAATGATGCATAAATTTCGTACATAAGCCGCGTCAACAACATCCCCACTCTTAAACCTTGCTCGTCCTCGAGTAAGTCAAGTTTTACAATTAAAGTTCATTTATAATCATAAATCAAATAATCAAACCAAATTTAAAACTCTCAAATTTGAGGCGCGTCAACACGGGGCTTGGGGGCCGCCGTGCGCAACATGAGGCGCTTATAAGGGGATTCGATCATACTAGCACTAAAGCACCAGAGCCCATCAGAACTCCTAAGTTAATCGTGCTTGGGCGAGTGTAGTACTGGGATGGGTGACCTCCTAAGAAGTCCTCGTGATGCATTCCAACATTTTTTTTTATTTTCACCGCTACACGTGTCTTTTCGGATTGCGGAGATATACAAATCTTGGAAAATATTGAATCCAAGCTTCTTTGCTTATGGCATATGTATTCTGCTTATGGCATATGTATTCATGCATCCTTGGCGGGAACTAGGAATTTGACGGCAAATGTATTCATGCAACCATGGCGGGAGCTAGGCGTTTGACGTGACCTGCGGGGCCAGGCTGCCGGTGCGTGCGGCGTGAGGCGCGTATAAGGGGATGTGGAGTTCGCCGTATGTCGGATGTGATCATACCAGCACTAAAGCACCAGATCCCATCAGAACTCTGAAGTTAATAGTGCTTGGGCGAGAGTAGTACAAGGATGTGTGACCTCCTGGGAAGTGCTCAAGTTGCATTCCAACATTTTTTTGATTTCCACCGCCGCACGTGTCTTTTCGGATTGTCGGTGATATCCAAATCATAGAAAAAAATCCAATCCAATCTTCGTTGCTTACAGCGTTTGTATTCATGCAACCATGGCGGGAACTAGGCGTTTGACGTGACCTGCGGGGCTTGGGGGCCGCCATGCACTGCGTGAGGAGCGTATAAGAGGATGTGGAGTGGATCACATGCTGGATGCGATCATACCAGCACTAAAGCACCGGATCCAATCAGAACTCCGAATTCAAGCGTGCTTGGGCAAGAGTAGTACTAGGATGGGTGGCCTCCTGGGAAGTCCTCGTGTTGCATTCCAACATTTTTTTTATTTTCACCACCGCACGTGTCTTTTTGGATTGCGGGAGATATCCAAATCGTAGAAAAAATCGAATCCATGCTTAGTTGGTAACGGCATATGTATTCATGCAACCGTGGTGGGTCGTGTTGCATTCCAACATTTTTTTTATTTTCACCACCGCACGTGTCTTTTCGGACTGCGGGATATATCCAAATCGTAGAAAAAATTGAATCCATGCTTAGTTGGTTACGGCATATGTATTCATGCAACCGTGGTGGGAACTAAGTGTTCGACGTGACATGCAGGCCCGGGGGCCGCCGTGCGCGGCGTGTGGCGCGTATAAGGGGATGTGGAGTTCGCCACATGTCGGATGGGATCATACTAGCACTAAAGCACTGGATCCTATCGGAACACCGAAGTTAAAAGTGCTTGGGCGAGAGTAGTTCTAGGATGTGTGACCTTCTAGGAAGTCCTCGAGTTGCTTTCCAACATTTTTTTGATTTCCACCGCCGCAGGTGTCATTTCGGATTGCGGGAGATATCCAAATCGTAGAAAAAATTGAATCCAAGCTTTGTTGCTTACGGCAAATGTATTCATGCAACCGTGGCAGGAACTAGGCATTTAACATGACCTATGGGGCTTGGGGCCACCGTGTGCGGCGTGCGCCTTTAAGGGGCTGTGGAGTGCGTCACATGTCGGATGCGATCATACCAGCAAAAGCACAGAATCCCATAAGAATACAAAGTTAAGCGTGCTTGGACGAGAGTAGTAGTAGGATGGGTGACCTAATGGGAAGTCCTTGTATTCAATTCCAACATTTGTTTTTATTTTTACCGCCGCACGTGTCTTTTCGGATTGCGGGAGACATCCAAATCGTAGAAAAAAATCCAATCCAAGCTTCATTGCTTATGGCACATGTATTCAGGCAACCATGGCGGGAACTAGGCATTCGACGTGAACTGCGGGGCTAGGGGGCCGCTGTGCGCTGCGTGAGGCGCATATAAGGGGATGTGGAGTGCATCACATGTCAGATTCAATCATACCAGAATGGGTGACCTCCTGGGAAGCCCTTTTGATTTTCACCACCGCACGTGTCTTTTCGGATTGCGGGAGATATCCAAATCATAGAAAAAATCCAATCCAAGCTTCTTTGCTTACGGCATATGTATTCATGCAACCATGGCGGGAACTAAGTGTTTGAGGTGACCTGCGGGGCCTGGGGATGCCGTGCGCAGCGTGAGAAGTGTATAAGGGGATGTGGAGTGCATCACATGTCGGATGCGATCATACCAGCACTAAAGCACCGGATCCCATCAAAACTCTGAATTTAAGCGTGCTTGGGTGAGAGTGGTACTAGGATGGGTGTCCTCCTGGGAAGTCCTCATGTTGCGTTCCAACAATTTTTTTATTTTCACCGCCGGACGTGTCTTTTCGCATTGCGGGAGATATCCAAATCATAGAAAACATCCAATCCAATCTTAGTTGTTTACGGCGAATGTATTCATACAACCGTGGCGAGAACTAGGCATTTGAGGTGACCTGCGAGGCTTGGGGGGCCGCCGTGCGCTGCGTGAGGCGCGTATAAGGGGATGTGGAGTGCGTCACATGTCGGATGCGATCATACCAGCACTAAAGTACCGGATCCCATCGGAACTCCAAAGTTTAGCGTGCTTGGGCGAGAGTAGTGCTAGGATGGGTGACCTCCGGGGAAGTCCTCGTGTTGCTAACTAGGCGTTTGACGTGACCTCCAGAGCTTGGGGCCGCCGTGCACGGCGTGAGGCGCGTATAAGGGGACGTGGACTGCGTCACATGTCGGATGCGATCGTACCAACATTAGGTACGGGTCGCTGGCACTTGATTTTGAGAACTACGCCCAAGTTGGCCTTGATCAGCTGGTGTCTTTGGGGTTTACTAACCTCATGTATCATTCTATTAGGGAGACGTCCCCTTTATCTAGTACCAGGCCAGACGGTTAAGGGTTTGTCTCCCATAATCAGGGAGGAGTCCCCTTGATCAGTATGTAGCGTCATCATTATCGGCATCATCAAATTGAGCAGTGCCTTCGTCCGATCCATAAATCCCCTTGAAGTCGTATTGTATTATGCCACATGTATTGTTAAACGATAATGAAGAAGTTGTTTGTAAAAGAAGTCTCCTGACGAAAAGAAATAAGTTTAGCAAAATATTAACCGAAGATTAAATATTTAATTCACATGATATTTTAATTACAAGAGGTAGTCATTGCTAATCCATCAGTCGGTAAGCGCGGTGGTGTTTCCCAGCATCGCCGCCTTCTCCCTGAACTGCTTCCACTCGTCAAGAACTCCCGTGAGCTTCTCCACCTTGTTCTTGAGGCCGACCATACAGTTGGCGTGCACCGTGCACACCTTGTAGAAGTCCTTGCGCAGCTCGCAGAAGCCGCTGAGGTAGGCCGTGTCGACGAACTGCACCCGCACGTCGTGCCGCACCGACAGCGTGTGCTTCACCCGGTCGAACACGTGCTGCTCGTGCTCGCCCGGGTACTCCTTCCGCGACTCGTACCAGCTCCGGTAGAACGCTGCCATGCGTGCGCTCGCCTTCGCGTACACGAACCCGCCGTTGGCCGTCTTGTCCAGGTCGTACGGGTTCTCGCCGTAGTACCAGTCGCACGCCATGGCCATGTCCGCGCCGACCGGGATGCGCAGCAGCGGGTTCCGCAGCCAGATGATGTCCATGTCCTGCATCGTCCATGCATGCGGCGGGCATCAGTTTTTTACAGCGAACCCTTCCCGCTCAATCTACCTACCTGCCTCTGTTCTGTGCTCACCGTGAAGACGAAGCTGTAGCCGAGCTTGAGGACGCGGGCCTGGAACCGGTTCCTGCGCCACATCAAGTCTACGTAGTCGTTCTGCATGAACACCTGCTCCACCGCGTAGTTGACGCCGTCCGCGACGCGGAGGCGGTAGCAGAGCGGGTGCACGCGCTGGCACTGCTCGTACGCCTTGGGGTCGATGGCCACGATGAGCAGGTGCTTGAGCAGCGTCGCCGTCCTCACGCCCACACGGAAGCTCTCGAGGAACAGGTCCAGGAGCGAGCCCGGAGCCGTCCACGCCTCGTTCGTGATGGACATGATGACGGTCTTGTCGTCCATGGCCGCCCTCCTCAGCAGCTCCGGGAGGTCGTCGTCGGTCGACACAGTGGACTGCGGCCACAACCACAAGAAGCAAAAACGATACGGTGGGAATAGTATAGAGTCTACACGGATTTGCGTGCACGTACTACATTGTCGAGCTTCTCCTCCATGATGGGGTCGTCTGCCAGAGTTCCATTGCCCAACAAGGCGGCTTCTTGCTCTGCCGGCAGCACCATGCAGGGGCGTGGAGGCGCCGGCTGCAGTAGCAGCACGCAGCAGGCAGCGGTGACGCCCGCTACGATGAGGATACCCAGCAAATCCCTCATGGTTTTGATCATCTCCAAAAAGGAAGATATACGGAACGGTTTCCTCTCGCTGGCAAAGTGGCAGAGGCAAATCACAGGCGAAATACCTAGATTCGAGAGGCTGCAGGCGGTGAAGGCACAGTCCCTGATCTTATGGCCGTTGCCATGCACTGGTGTACTCATCGTTTCTCAATTCATTGCAGCTTGAAAATTAAGTGTCGTATGGTGACTTTCCGGTGATGATAGCCAAGGACGTAGTTGAAGCCGGCAACGCATGCATGGTGGTGACGGGCGAGTTTCTTCGCGGGTCAGCTAGATCATGTGACGGCACTTGCGAGGTCGAGGACGACGACGAGGATATGTGGGGCCGTCGAGCTCAGGGTGCAATGGCTGCAGGCAACGCTTGGTTGGTCCACACAAGAAGCAACTCGATGTCAGATTTTGGATGGCGTCCAGTGCTTGTTCCGTCCTTCGCCCGTGCACCGGTGGCTAAGACTGGCTCCAGCAGATTGTCTATCTTATCATTTATATTCAAACTTTGCTCTATGTACAATGTAATTCCAATATCATTTTTTACTATAGATGATCAAATAGACGATATGTTAAACTCGGTCTGACACGCAAATGCCTCATTTGGTTGGTGTGAGATCAATGAGGGTTTAGAGAAATTGAATTCCTTCCTATTTAGATTTAACTAATAAGAGATTAAATCCTCTTCCATCTCCCCAGTCTCCTACGCACCAAACCAGCTTAAGGGATTGTTTGGCACTGCTCGAGCTTCCAGCTTCCAGCTCCAGCGGAGAACTGAAGTTTGATTTATTTAAACAGATTTAGAAAATAATTTTAATTTATATTAGAAATAAAATAACCTATCCGTCTGTCTTTTAAAAGGTCACAACTCCAACACCATGATTTTTAGAAGCTTCTAATGACACGTGCTCCATTAACTCCATAATTTTTTAGAGCTGGAGCAGTCACACGGGCACAAGGCCGTTTTGTATAATGGTCTCCCTCTCCCGGCTGTTTGATGATAAAAAAAATCATATTTTTTAGATAATGCTAAAAAAAACATATGGCTGAATGTTTTTTTGAAGCAGTGCATTACCAATATGGATTGAGCCTATGTCAAATGGCCCCGAAATATTTGATGTTGTTGGCATGTTTTCGCACCAAACACCCACCTATGGTTCGCTCTCTACTGCAAACTCTTTGGGGTTGCCCTGACCACGCCGGACAGTCCGGCGCACCTCACCGGACAGTCCGGTGAGGGGCAGAGGCTTGGGTATGCCTAGATCAATCCTCTCGGGAAGGGCTCCGTTAGGGAAGATCAATGCTAGGGTTTGCTCTAGCATCGGTAGGGCACCTAGAGCTTTTCAGGTCGGCGTAGTGTCGACAAGAAGCGAAAATTAGGGCTTGAGAAGAGAGTTAGGGTTTGGAAAATAGAATATACATAAAAGTAGATAAAAAGTAATGATTGGTTCGATTCTGGATGCGTCGATCGGCCTTGCCCCTTCATATTTATATGGGAGTGTCGTCTTGACCCTTGTACAAGTCAAACTCCGCGAGATCTTGCACAAATCACGGGATTCCACTCGGATTGGACCACACTGGATAGTCCAACGCGCCCTACCGGATAGTCCGGTCCCACCAGAAAGTCCAGTGGAGGCAGCTAATGTGGCGGAACCGCCGATTTAATCCGGGCTAAGCACACCTGCCACCTCTGGCTTGCAGTGCGATTAGACCGAACTAAACCCGGTCGTCCGTCGAGAGTCATTCGACTCCCGATATTACCTTTTCCCAGAGGAACCGACATCATACACATCCGACTCACGATGGAGCCACAACAGAAACATCATCACAGGCATTTACATAGCATAAAAATAGATTTAATTACAAACGGATTTTTACATAAAATACAAGTTCAACATATTATCATAAGGTAGCAAGTTTGAGAGTCCCTCGCAGCGGAAAAATATAAGTTTAGGTCACCATATTATCACCCAAAAGTTTTGCAATGGAGGTACAACATCGAGCCCACCGATGTTGTCCTCGTGCCACTTAGTCACTTCATCCTACATGAGGGCATGCCCCGCCTCCAACACAGGTGCACACCATGAATTCCATACCTGCGCTCAAAATGTGGGGGCAAACCCTGAGTACTAATTACTCAGTAGGTCTTAATGGATTTGGCTTACGGCTAACGCGAAGCAGCTTACTAGCAAGTGGATCCTTAGCCTTTAGTTTTAAACAATAACATGTGTGACATAAATAATAAGACTTCATCATGTGTATAACTTTCATCACAACTGTAACTTGCAGAAATGTAAACAATTCAATTCAAACATGTGGTATTCCAAAAACCATGAGTATTAAACACTGAGAGTTTAAGTAGTTACTACGTTGCCCGTGTGCATTATCAGCATTCCCACACCTGGTGGGCATCAGCGATTCGAATCGATTTTTAATTCTCGGGAATAACTATCATGCCAGGGGTATATGCTTACTAGCCATCGCGTTCCCACATATAGCCTCAATCTTAACCTGTCTCGTCCCAAGTTCGATTCACTCCCGCCTAGCCCCCGGGTTGTGCCCTCATGACGAGCCTGCCGACATCTCGGTCTCCCCGTCATGAGTACCAAGCTCCCCCGGGCCACCTTCCTCTCAACCAGCGGGTAGGAACGTGTCTCTGTGCTTCGGACGAGCCCAGGAAAGACTTCTCCGGTCCCATATCCCGGATAAGCATTCTAGCAATGTTATGCCGAACAGCAGGCGAACAGCGAACGGGCCTTATACGACTCGGGCGGAGTCCGGATACGACATCATGAATAGTAAACACTGAAATAAAATCTCCGCCCAGTCTCCATTTTCTTCATGAGCAACAAATACAAGGGATATAACTGTAAGCTTTTGCGATTTTGAAAACACCTACGTGACGAGTACACACACTCGTGTCTACTCGTACCTGGAAAATTTCTAGGCATACTCGCCCTACGAACTCTATGTATAGGTGCTAGGGCCAAGGCGGCCAGGAAGTCTAATGCACTTGGTTCCAAACAACTCCTAATGCATATGCGTAATCATCAAGTATAATTTATTTGCTGGGAGAGTATGGTCCTGCCTACCTTCTTCACTAGGGTCAGTAGATTCCTCCGGAGCGTAGTCGGGTTCCTGTTGCTGGTCCTCTGACTCTGGGTGCAGTTCCTCTTCCGGCTCCGTCACGATCGGTTGGTCCGTTGGTGGTTCTTCGTTTGCGGAATCTATATGCATATCAGGATGCAAAAAGGAGTATGTATTACTGTAATGCTTCTTCACGATGCAGATGTAGATGCGATGCGGTGAATCATGATGTATGGAAAAGAGTTGCACACATTGAGGCGAAAGTTGTTTCGTACTAAGAAATCGTACAAGCCATCATTTACGACAGCTTTGCTCGTCACATAAAATATCGTGGTGTGTGACTGAGTTGCACCGATTTATGCGAAAAGATCGATGTCTACTATCACCTAGAACTCTTTTATGCTATAAGGAGCACAATAAACTAGGTATAACCATTTAGAACCTAATTTTTATATAAACCACCTTTCTTCATTTATTTCCATGCTAAAAACACATGTAGGGGCAAAATGGTAATTAGCAGTGGTCATTTGAGCTACCTAAAATTTTCATAGAGTCTACACAGAATAAAAAGGTCTCTGCCCAAATTTCACAATTTTTGGGGTTCATTTTAGCCATCTTCTCTATTTATTAAGGTTTTTCATGCTTGCACAAAAACAGGGGCAAAACTGTCTTTTCCTACTCAACCATCATACCCATTCTGTAGATCTATTTATTAGGAACAAAATGCAACAAAGTTTGCTATTTTTGGATTTTTATACACTTTACTATGATTTTTCAAAGTTTCAGCCCTTTTTAAAAGCATTTTAATCGAAATTAAACAGATCCAGGACCTATCGGTAAATATCTGTAGCTTCTGAGGGTTCCTGTGCAAGATTTACAAGACTCAGTATACAGTGCTCGGTATGGAAACGCAAAACTGTTAAACCCGGAGGGCGATAGCGCAAAAACTCCATCTCCCTCCTCCCGTCGTCTTCCTCCTCGCGACAGGAGGGGGAGCTCCGGCGGCGCGCGGTCAATCTCGGCCCTGCGGGGCTCGGGAGCTCGCCGCGGAGTGCCGGGGAGAGAGAGGAGAAGACGGGGAGCTTTACCCACTACCTCAGACGGCGGGGAAGGTCGCGGGGAGGGTCGGCGACGAATGCCCCTGGCCGGCGAGGTCCGGCGGTGCAATACGCCGAAGTGGGAGGGTCTCGGGCGACGCGGTCTAGACGGAAGGGTAGAGTCGAGGGCGGCGAAGCTCGGCGTGGTGACGGTTGAGCTCAGGAGCGGCTGGAGGTGGCTGGGGGCGAGCTCGCGGTGCGTCGGCAATGGCGGACGCGCGGGGAGGAAGGGGAAAAACCGGAGAGCGCGAGCGCGTGGAGGGAAGCTCGAGAAATAGACTCGGCCTCGCCCTCGCCCCGGTGACACGCTGCGCGCGCGCTGTCCGCGCGCGGCAGGGGCGCGTGGCCGCGGCGGCCGGGAAGGCCGGCGCGTGGCCACGGCCGCTCGGCGGCAGCGCCGCGTGGGCGCGCGCGGGCGGGGAGAGAGAAGGGAGCGCGCGCGGGTGAACCGGGTCTATGGACCACTGTGGCTGACAGGTGGGGCCATTCCTAGGAACTGTGAGTACGGTGTATGGACTCGGTGCATCGAGCGAGGGAGCGGGTCCGTGCGCTGGCGCGGGCGGGGCTGACAGGTGGGTCCCGCCTGTCATACAGACGAGGGAATAAAAGAAATTCGAAAAAGATAAACCCCCTTTGACCAGCTGATTAGGTTTCTGAATTTTGCAAATTTGACCAATTTAGAAGCCGAATTTGAAAAAGACCCAATTGAATGAAATGTTGTACCTTTTGAAATATACAACTTTGTCAAAAGGACCTATACCAGATTCCAAATACAAAATGATTTAAATTGAAAATAACTTGCTGACTCCTGTTTGACCAATTAAAACCCCCAACTTGAAAATTATAAAAGTCCATTTTTGGTGCATTTTCATGAAAGGTGAACTATACCAAAGTTGCATAGAATTTCATGATCTACAACTTTGGTATTCATGACATGGCAAGATTTTGAATTTTGTTTCACAAAATTTTGAATTTACCAAACAGGGCTGAATTTGGCAAAAGTCACATTTTCACATAAAATGACCCAAAACTAGATTTCAACATTCATGCATGCCAAAGCACAAAATACCAAAGTCATTCCTTATGGGATTACCTACAAGTTTGGTATGTAAGGTTTTATGAAAAACACAATGGCCTTAAAGTTATATCCACAATTCAAACACAACTTTTTCTGAAAACTAGGTTTTGTTGCTCAAATGACCTAGTTTATGCATGCTTTTCAAGATAAAAGACCTTGGAAAAGATGTCAACATGCTAATGATTTTAGTGTAATGCATTTGAGGTGCCTAGGGCATCACAACCCACCCCCCTTAAAGAAATCTCGTCCCGAGATTTTTGAAGTGTCGTGGGTGGTTAAACTGGTTGTAGTTAGTGTTGGGTGCACGTATTGAGTTTAGACCCAAAAACTAAACTGTTGTAACGTACCGAGTTGAGGTGGATGGCAGAAAACCAGGGTACTTAGTGTGTAGGAATTCTTCCTGCTCCCAAGTGGCTTCTTCTTCGGAGTGATTACTCCATTGAACTTTGTAGAAGTTGATTGTTTTCCGTCGGGTTGATCTTTGCTTCTGATAGAGAATTTTTATGGGATGTTCTTCGTATGTGAGATCTGGTTCAATCTGAACTTGAGAGGTATCTACCACTTTCTCGGGTACCCTTAAGCACTTCTTTAGTTGTGAGACATGAAACACATCATGAACTGCAGCCAGATGTGGTGGTAGTTCTAACCGATAAGCGACGGCTCCGCACTTTTCAATGATCTTGAATGGACCGACGTACCTTGGTGCTAACTTTCCTTTCACCCCAAACCGTTGTACCCCTTTCATCAGAGATACTTTGAGATACACATGATCCCCCTCATCAAAGACTAATGGCCTCCTCCTTTTATCCGAGTAACTTTTCTGTCTGGATTGTGCTCTTTTGAGATGGTGGTGTATGAGTTTCACTTGTTCTTCGGCTTCTACCACTAAATCAGGGCCAAAGGTAACACGTTCACCTGGTTCGGACCAGTTTAGTGGTGTTCTGCATCTCCTACCATAAAGAGCCTCGAAAGGAGCCATTTCTAAGCTCTTTTGGTAGCTGTTGTTATAAGCGATTTCCGCCAGGGGAAGGCATTCATCCCACTTGGTGGAATATGTCAGTGCACAAGCCCTTAACATATCTTCTAGAATTTGATTCACCCTTTCTACTTGACCACTGGTTTGAGGATGGTAAGCGGAACTGCGTACAAGAGTGGTGTTTAAGGCAGTCTGCAGTTGCTCCCAGAAGCGGGAAACGAACAGAGAACCCCTATCTGAGGTGATAGTTCGCGGGACCCCGTGTAAGGATAGGATCTTGGAAAGGTACAACTCAGCGTACTGCTTTGCTCGATAGGTGGTCTTGACTGGAATGAAATGAGCAGATTTCGTGAACCTATCGATAATTACCCATATGGAATCATATCCTTTTTGGGTACGAGGTAAGCCCACAATGAAATCCATGTGTATATCCTCCCATTTCCATGCTGGGACATCTAGTGGTTGAAGCATTCCAGCGGACTTTAAGTGATCAGCTTTTACTTTCTTACACACGTCGCACTCAGATATGTACTTGGCGATCTCTCGTTTCATGCGGGTCCACCAAAACTTTTGTTTCAAGTCTTGGTACATCTTATTGCTGCCCGGATGTATCGTGAGTATTGAGGAGTGTGCTTCGTCTAGTATTCTCTTCCTCAACTCCATGTCCTTGGGTACCACTAGACGATTCTTGAACCATAGGACGCCTTGGTCATCTAGTGTGAAACATGCCTTCTTCTCTTCACTAATACCTTCACGGATATGTGCCATACCCTTATCTTGCTTCTGAGCTTCTATGACTTGTGCCTTGATTGTGGGCTCAATAATGATACTATAGAGTTCTGCAGGCTGTCCTGGAGGTGTTTCAATGTCACTCATTTCACAGCAGATTACTCTTGCTGTAGGTCGGACCTCTATCACATTGCAACGAGCTTTTCGGCTTAGTGCATCTGCTACCACATTGGCCTTGCCTGGGTGGTAGTGTATCTCCAGATCATAATCTTTTATCAACTCTAACCATCGCCTCTGCCTCATATTGATTTCGGGTTGGGTAAAAATATATTTGAGACTCTTATGGTCAGTGTAGATGTGACATGTGTTGCCTAACAGATAGTGCCTCCATATTTTTAGTGCATGAACCACTGCAGCCAACTCAAGGTCATGTGTTGGATAGTTGGCTTCATGTTTCCTCAGTTGGCGGGAGGCATAAGCAATTACTCTTCCTTCTTGCATCAAGACACAACCAAGTCCATTACCGGAAGCATCACAGTACACCTCAAAAGGCTTGGTGATATCTGGTTGAGCTAGCACTGGTGCTGAAGTTAACAATTTCTTCAAGGTTTGGAAAGCTTCTTCACAATTCGGATTCCAAATGAACTTGGCATTTTTCTTGGTCAAAGAGGTCATAGGTTTTGCAATTTTGGAGAAATCTTTGATAAAGCGGCGGTAGTAGCCCGCTAAACCAAGAAAACTCCGGATTTCAGTCACGGTCTCTGGTTGCTTCCAATTTAGCACATCTTCTACTTTGTTAGGATCAACTGCGACTCCCTTTTCAGATAGTACGTGACCCAAGAAACTTACTTCTTTTAGCCAGAAAGCACACTTGCTAAACTTGGCATAAAGCTTATGCTCTCTGAGCCGAGTAAGCACGACCCTCAAATGTTCTTCATGTTCTTTTTCATTTTTGGAGTAGATTAGTATGTCATCTATGAATACCACCACGAACTTATCAAGTTCATTCATGAACACCGAGTTCATCATATACATGAAGAAAGCCGGTGCATTGGTTAGTCCAAATGACATGACCAAGTACTCATACAAGCCGTATCTGGTAGAGAATGCTGTCTTGGGTATATCCTCTTCTCTAATCTTCATCTGATAGTAGCCAGACCTTAGGTCAATCTTAGAAAAGACCTTAGCTCCAGCTAACTGATCAAATAGAATGTCGATGTGTGGCAGTGGGTATTTGTTTTTGACGGTCACTGCATTCAGTGGCCGATAGTCAACGCACAATCTTTTCCCACCATGATCCTTTTTCTCAACAAAGAGAGCTGGACAACCCCACGGTGATGAACTAGGCCTAATGAACCCTTTGTCTAATTGTTCTTGTAGCTGTACTTTCAATTCCTTCAAATCATCAGGTGGCATCCTGTATGGTCTTTTTGACACAGGTGCCGTACCTGGAACGAGCTCAATGACAAATTCTACATCCCGTTTTGGTGGTAGTCCCGGAAGTTCCTCTGGAAATACGTCCGGGAATTCACACACTACTGGTATCTTTTTAACCTCTTGTAGTTCAGTCGCATTGACCGTGGGGGTCATGTGTTTTTGGTTTGGCATGTGTATCTGTATAGCCTTACCACTTACGCCTGACTTTAATTGTATTGTCCTGCTGCTAACATCCAGGACTGCATCGTGTTCTTTCATCCAATTCATACCTAAAATAATATCAATCCCCTGGTGTGGTAGTACCACGGGGTTGATGATAAAATTTTCTGTGCCAATGCTCAGCTTAAGCTGTCTAACCCCCAAACTGGTTTCAATAGGTGATCCCGGTGCTGTAATTTGATAATTTTCTTTCAACTTGTACATTTTTATCCCATGCCTCAATGCATATGTTTTACTGATAAAAGTATGTGTGGCCCCAGAATCAAATAACACGACGGTCGGTTGACCATTGATTATGAACGTACCAGCAAGCACCGGTTCTCCGGCGGAAATCTGATCCATGTGCACATAGTGCACGCGACCCATCTTGGGCATGGGTCCCTTCGGCTTGCTCTGTTGACTTCCACCAGCTGGGGTAGGACCCTGTATCTTACGGGGTGCCCTACAGTCACGACTGAAGTGACCTATTTTGCCACAATTGAAGCATGGAGCACCCGGCCCTGGGACGATGGGAGCACGGGGAGCTGACAACTGTGCGGGTGCTCGATAGATGGGGTACTGTTGTGGCGGTGCTGCCCGATGAATCCACCTTGGTTGGTTGGGTCGGACCACATAGCGAGACTGCTGAAAATTTTGCTGTTGAGGTTTGTATGCGGTCTTCTGCTTCTGTGAAGGGCTAGTCGTTGAGGTGTTGGCTATCCTTTTGCGCTTCTGATCCTCGTTAGCAGCACGGAGACGATTCTCCATGTCGAGAGCAGTGTCTACCAGCTCAGTGAAGCTCTGGTAACGCCGGGCCAAGTGAGTCCGGAGGGTAGGGTCAAGGCCCTCTAGGAGTCTCTCGGCCCGCTCCGGCTCAGTTGCAACATCTCTCGGAGCATACTGTGAGAAGTGGATAAAGGTCTGCACATATTGCATCACGGTCCGGTTGCCCTGCTTGAGGTCTCGGAATTCGCGACGCTTTTGCTCCATCAAACTTGCCGGGATGTAGTGAGCCCGGAAAGCTTGTCGGAACTCCTCCCATGTGGGCTCGTGGCCCTCTTCCTGCATGGCGAGGAAAGTGGCATACCACGCTCCCGCAGGCCCATGAAGAAGCTGAGCAGCAAATCGAGCCTTCTCTCGCTCATTGATCCCTGGCAGAAGGGTAAACTTGGACTGGACAGTGCGAAGCCAGTCGTCTGCCGCCAGTGGCTCTGGGCAGTTGGTGAAGACCGGGGGTCGCAGCCCCTCGAAGTCCTGGTAAGTAATGCCGCGTGGCCTGTACTCCCGCGGCTGTGGTTGTCCACGGGCTTGACGGTCTTCTGCTAATAACCGAATCAGCTCAGCTTGTTGGACCACCAAAGTGGCCAGCTCCGGCGGGGGTGGAGCGCCTTGCGCTGACTGCCCTGATGACTGCCCCGTGCGAGTGTTCACCATCTGCAAAATGGAATCATATGGGTTCAGCCCAATAGCCCATGCGCATTCAGTAGTTACTGCAACCATACTTATAGAGTCTTAGTAAACTAAAGGTTTACTAGTACACACATGGGCCATCTCATCCATCCCATCGGAACACTAACTTCAGGTTCTACATTAGGTTACATGACGTACATAAGTAAATTCTCTCGACCTCACCACTGTTTAGTACAGTCATGGCAAACTGCACGGAGCGATATGGTACAAAACATCGCTCACAACGTGCACCATCTACAAAAAGCTTCTCCACACAGTGCTATTGCCAAACTCTCTAACGCCCGTTACGCGCGTCAGACACCATGCTGCCCTCATCCTCCACCACAGGGGCAACTGAAGGATCCGGCTCGTACTGCGCCAGGCGCTGCTGTGCCTCGGCCAACTCTGCCTCCAGCTCCTCAATACGGTCCTGAGCATACATGTGCTGGTCGCGGTAGTGGGAAACACGGTCCTCAGCACGGAGATACATCCCGTGTACGCTGTGAGCAAACTGCATGGTCGCAGCATAGGGCCTGGTGTCAATGCGCTCCTCCAGCATGTTGTGACGACGGAGCCACTCATCGTCGTAACCGTCGGTGGGGAGGTAGCGAAGCACTGACATCCCTGCTGCTCCTGAGGAGCTGAGTATCAGAGCCGATCATACACAGACAACAGACATATCATCCAGTTTTGATTTGCAAACCTATTTTCGAAAACCCTTTTCGAAGTATTTGAAAAGTGAGAGTATCGATATGCCCCTATTAAGGATGTTAGTGAAATACCAGGTGACATCGCTAACATTCTGACCTAGATAGAACTCATGTGCATATTCGGCGCTTTGGGAAGCAACATTTCGGCCATAGCCATCCCCAGTACTGGTGGAGCGCTATTGGGATTTGCGGACTGTTGCGAACCCTGCATTCATGCTGATAGGGCAGAACTCTTTAAGGGGGGTGGTCACGCTATTGGGGTGTTTCGTGACCACTTTTCCTTTAACCAAAATTATAGCTAGATCTTGTTGGCCACCGTTTCTCTCCCCAGCAATTCCCCAGTACTGGAGGAAGACTGGGTGTGTTGGGAGAAATGGCGCCACTACGTCGTCCACCAGACGTAGCTTAAAGAAATTCGTGGGTGCCACTTCTAGGGTTAGAGTGGTAATGATTGGTCATGGTAATGATGATGGTATGAGCATGCATTTTTCTGCAGGTACACTAACCACGTGCGAAGTTAAGAACGAATAGAGAACGACTAGTTGCATTAGAGAGTGCCGTGCACATATGTCACCGGATACTCGTTAGATATATACATTATACATAAGGTGCGTGATGTGAGATCGAATAGGACGAGTCATGCATCATGTTTATTCTTATTTGTTCATACTTGGGGGTTTATCGCTAAAAGATAAATAAGTAAAATGAAAGTCCAATGATGTTTTCCGCACCCATCACCCACTTAACCGTTAAACTTATATGCAACCTATGCTTATCACTGATTAAAATCTCTTTTAAAAACAGATGGCCAGGACCAAGCAAACCGCTCGTAAGGCCACCAGTGCGAGGGGACTCCGTATACAGGAGCGGCTAGAGGTGGCAGGTGTGCTTAGCCCGGATTAAATCGGCGGTTCCGCCACAGCTAATACAGGCCTACCCAATTTAGTGCTCAACACACAATTTGGTGCTCAACACATGCCCCCCTGCCCTTAACTGAAGATCATGAACTAAAAGCACCAGAACTACCTACATCTTCGTGAATCAACAGATTTCTCATAACATAACAATTCCAAAGCACAACTAAACTTCCGATGCAACACATCGGCCTCTCTCAAGCATCTTGCCACATACTTGGATAGTATTTTTTTCATGAAGCGACCATTCAATGCCTTGGGCAGTTCATTACCTTGCAGATATTCTAACATGTAAGCATTACCAGGAACCACCCGCGTCAGCTTGTATGGGCCTTCCCCAACTTGGAGACCACTTGTCGAATCTTCTGTCCTTGGTCCTCAATGGCAGCATCGTCTTCCACATGACCTCTCCAATCTGGAAAGATTTGGCCTTCACCTTCTTGTTGTATGTCTTGGTAACCATCAGCTTGTCCTTCTCAATCTCCTTTAGAGCCTTCAATCGCATGTCGGTCACTTCAACGATATTGTCCATCATCAAGTCATGATATTCACCGACATCCAAATCATTATGCCTTGCAAACCTGTATGCATCTAAATTTACCTCTATAGGTAGCTTAGCATCCTGACCATACACAAACTCAAAAGGGGAAACTTTAGTAGCATGGTGTTTAGAAATTCTCTGAGCCCATAAAGCTTCAGACAAGACCTCAAGCCAACGCCGAGGATGATCGGCGATCTTTTTCTTTATTAGATTGATAACTACCTTATTGCTAGACTCAGCCTGGCCATTGGCCTAAGCATAATATGGAGAGAAATTGAGCAATTTAATCTTATAAGATTCGGTAAATTCACGCACCTCTTTAGACATAAAAGAAGAACTATGGTCTGTAGTTAAAGTCTGAGGAATACCAAATCTATGAATGATATGCTCAGTAATGAACTCAACTACCTCTTTATGCGTCATGTTCTTTAAGGCAACGGCTTGATTCCACTTGGTGAAGTAATCTATAGCCATTAACACAAACCGATGTCCCTTCGAAGATGACAGATGAATCTCTCCAATAAAATCTAGGCCCCACCCTCTATGCATCTTGGCATCAGGAACCATTTGTGGATCTCCAAACTTTTGGCACACCTAACATCCTTTGTAATACTTAAAATAATAGGCAATCATACTAGGCCAATAAAACCCGACCCTTATCAAAAGCCACTCCATCTTCAAAGCCGATTGATGAGTACCACACGCACTTTCATGCACCTCCGCCATAGCCAACACAACATCATCAGAACCTAGACATTTGAGCATAACACCACTAACAGTTCGACGGTACAATTCATCATTAATCAAACCATACTTAAAAGCAGCTCGCCAGACTTTTCTATCTGTTTTGGCACTCGGATCCCATAAATACATAATAAAGGGCATCCTCCAATCATTTAGATCGGCTATGTCACTCACCACATCATCCAAAGCCAAAATCAGAACATTCTCCACTGCACCGGATAGTCCGGCACTAACTGCTGGACAGTTCGGTGCATCCTACCGGATAGTCCAGTGTGCGTAGCCAGCATGCCAAATTATTAGCCCTAGAATTGTCGGTCCTAAATATGTGATGAATTTCAAATTCATCAAAAGTTTGAATGTTATCCCAACATTATTCAAGATAAGAATTCAGAACTCCATCAAACCATTGACACTCCCCCAAAACCTGTTTGACTACTAATTGAGAATCCCCAAAGGCTTGAACATACTTCACCCCCATGGAATGCAATAACTCTAAACCGAATAACAACGCTTCATAGTCAGCTTGATTATTGGTGCAATGAAACTCTAATTGTCTAGAAAAATCAAAGATAGCACCTTCAGGTGAAACAAGTACTACACTGACACCTCGCCCTTCATCACAAACCGATCCATAAAAGTAAAGCTTCTATGGAGTAAGAGTAGTATAAAATGTATCTAGTTCACAAGAATCATCAATCCGATGTTCTACTATAAAATCAGGTACAACCTGGCCTTTCATAGATTTTAAAGGTTCATAAACCAAGTCATATTCTATAAAAGCATAAGCCCATTTACCAACTCTACCACTCATGATGGGCTTATGCAACATGTACTCAATAACATCAGTTTGACAAGCAACTAAACAAGAACTAGATAACAAGTAATATCTCAAGTTGGTGCATGCATAAAATAAACATAAGCACAACTTCTCAATGAACGTGGACTTTGTTTCGCCGTCAATCAACCTTCAACTCAAATATGTGACCACATGCTCCTTACCTTCTGTTTCTTGAGTCAAAATAACACCAATAACTTTATCTTCATTAGCAATATATAATTTGAAAGGAACACCACTCCTTGGCACCTTAAGCACCAGCACCGAAGATAAATACTCTTTGACCTTCTCAAAAGCCCTTTGTTGCTCCGCCCCCAAGTGAAATTAGCATCATTCTTCAACTAACGGATAGGAGGGAAAGCATCCACCTTCCCAGCAAGGTTAGAGATAAACCGCCGTAGATAGTTCACCTTGCCAAGAAATGTCTGCATATCAAGTTTGCATATCGGAGCTACAACTTTCTGAATACCTTCAATATGGTTAGGATCAACTTCTATGCCATGCTCATGAATGATAAAGCCTAAAAACTTTCCAGCCAACACACCAAAAGCACACTTGCGTGGGTTCATCTTTAAACTATACCGACGCATCTTTTCAAAGGTTTTGCGTAAATCGGCTAAATGAGAATAAAAAACTGCCAATTTAACTACTATGCCATCTATATAGACTTCTAAAATAATCCCTAGTAACTCATGAAAGATGAAATTCATAGCCCTTTGATAAGTAGCACCAGCATTTTTTAAACCAAATGTCATAACAACCCACTCAAACAAGCCAATAAAGCCAGGACAAACAAAGGCCGTTTTAGACATATCTTCTTCATCCATAAAGTTATATCTGGCATTACCATCAAGAAAACTGATAACTTTGTTACCTAAAGCACTATTGATCAACATGTCAACTATAGGCATAGGATACTCATCTTTGGGCGTAGCTTTGTTCAAATCACGGAAGTCAATGCACACCCTTAGCTTGTCGGAGTCTTTCTTCTCCACCGGCACGATGTTAGACACCCAATCAGCATACCTGCAAGGTCTAATAAAATTGGCTTCCAATAGTCGGTGAATCTCATCTTTAATGGGAGTATAAATGTCAGGACCGAAATAGTGTGGTCATTATTAAAAGATCAAAACCTGGGCATGATAGGTAGCCGATGTTCAACTATATCACGGCTTAATCTAGACATTTCAATATAATTCCAAGCAAAATAATCAACATATTCTCTTAAAACCCCGATCAATTTATCCCAAGAGTTGGATTTCAGGTTCTTGTTTACAAATGTCGCCCTTGGAATAGTTCCATCACCTATATCTACCTCCTCTAGAGTATCAGCCGATGAAAACCCCTGTCCTAACTTATCTAAGTTCTTAAACTCTTTGATTACAAAAGAATCAAAATTGAAATTACAACCAGCTTTTTGGTCTTCACCGGACTGTCCAGTGGAACCTACTGGACTGTCCGACACATCACCGGATAGCCTGCTGCTTAGACTCCATTGTGTCCTTGCTCCTGTTGCCATCTCCTACTGATGTATACATTGGATTTGCATAATATGATTCAGCTGATTTTCAATCGGCTCTAACATCATAGGAATAAAACCCTCTTTGGACACACTCAAAAACTAGTAATCCGAGAGATCAACTCCCATCAAGCAAGTGGCATTGTCGTATGCCCACAAGTGCATCAGCCGTAGCAATGCAAGCTGATGGATCAGCATGTACCACGTCAATCTCATCGCCGACCCATTGAATAAAGAATTGATGTAAAGTAGAAGGCGCACATTGATTGGCATGGATCCAATCTCTACCAAGAATTAAGCTGAAATTACCCTCTACTTCAGCGATGAAGAATGCAGCAGTGATTATCCTGCTCCCAATGGTGAGCTCCATGGAAGCAACTCCATTGCCCTCAATAGGGTTCTTTCTCCCACGCCACTGAGTGTCATGATGGTCTTCACCAACTCAGAATCTAGCTTAACAACTTATTGTATAGTTCGTACGGCAACAAGTTGACCACCGCCCCGCCGTCGACCAACATCTGAGAAACTGGAGCCCCATCAATATGACCTCGCACATAAAGTGGTTTCAAGTGATTAACCGATTCTGTTAGCTTTGTGAACACAACATCTCTCGGTCCAAAGTTGAATTGAGCCATTACCTCTTCATCCTCGCCAAAAATATTGTAATCAGCGGAAAAAGCAATTACATTAATAACCATACCTGTATGTTCTGGAGAAGCTTCATAGTTGACCATATCTTCCTCTAGACCCTTTTCTTCTAGAACAATAGGCATGGAACTCTTTGCAACCATCAGCGTTGACTCATGCTCTGGTGCGACTGTCTGCTGGTCACCGGACAGTCCGGTGGACGTCACCGAACAGTTCGATGCACCGGATAGTCCAGTGGACATCACTGGATAGTTCAGCATCTGGGGCTAACTCTGGCTAGCCGCTTGAGTAGGAGCTTCGGTGGCCTTTGGCTTCCATTGCTTTGGAGGAAATGCAAGGTGTGTTTCATTGAAGATCTTCTCAGATTCAGCTTCCTTTTTCTCCTTAGCCCGCAAGCGTTGCAACTTTCTCTTCTGAGAGTGAGTCAAGCCCCATGAACACCATCGAGGCATGGAGTACATTGGATCTACTGGTGGCTTGTTGGTAGATTTGCTGAAACTTGCTTCGTGATCATTAGCCAAAGCCACTTTGACATAGTAGTGGCCGATCTCCCAAAAACCATCGATGCCTTGCAATTCTCATTAAGGACCACTTTGTTTACCCCAACATTAACATTACCGGCTGTAGCTTGAGGTGCTCGTGCTATTGCTGGTTGAGCCGGTGGTGCCATTGATTGAACTGGTAGTAGAGCTTGTTGAACCAGCTTTGGTGGAAATTGGAACATCGGTGGCGGTTGTTGAAAATTTTGAGTAGGGGGTACTATAAATCTTGGTGGATGCCCCCCATGCCCCCTGCTAGTTTTGTCAGCATTTGAGGCCGATAATTCTGGTATTGTTGCTGATTTTGCATCCATGGACCAGATTGTGACATACTCAATCGGTCATGTACTAAAGGCGCTAACCTATCAAAAACAGAAGCTTGTGGTGCCCCCCAAGCTAGGTAATTGTAAGGACTATATGAAGGTGGCGGATACATAGTCATATTGCTCCAAGCTGGATTTGGCTGAAATTCTCGCAGAGGACTCCACATCATGGGCGGATTAGCAGGTACTGGTGGTACTAGCTAAACCACCTGTGAAGCCGTTTTTGTTGGCTTCTTGTGCTAAACATGCCTTCCTTCTCGTGGTGGTGATCTTGGTCGCTTGTGTGGCCGATTTGTGGGAGCGGCCTTCTTCGCATATTTGGAAATTAATTGATTAAACGTTGGACCAGATCTGTATGGCTTACTAGAGGTTCTTGCCTGATGCTTCTTCCATGCGCCCACCTCCAGCTGTCTTGCCTTGAATGTACTTGTGTGCTGCTGACGACCACCGGATTGTTTGGTAGGCATTGCCAGACTATCCTGCGCACCGAACTGTCTGACTTTGTGTGCCAAACTATATGGTAGCACTGTCTTTGGGAACTCCTGTTGGTTCTATTGCCCCCCAGCGCCGGCGAACCTACATATGATTGTCAATGTCTCCCTGTCATCTGGATCCTTGTGCCTGACCACCTCCCTGGACAAAAATCTTAGTATTCTCATCGATCACTCAAGAGGTACCGGTGACCATAGTTTTGCTTTTGCTTGCATCGGCTACTTCCAGCCGAACCAAGACCTTCTTGCCGTCAAATCTAGAGTATTCATGGGGGACGGCTGCTTGTCAACCTGCATCTCCAGAAAGCTCATACGGCCTTCATTCATAGCCGATTGTATATGTCGACGGAAAACATTACAATCATTAGTTGCATGAGAAAAAGAATTATGCCATTTGCAATACGTTCTTTTCTTCAACTCATCTATGGAAGGAATAGTATGTGACAAAGTAATGTTCCCACTATTAAGCAATTCATCAAAGATCTTATCGCATTTAGTAACATCAAAAGTAAATTTAACTTCTTCTTGCCGATTTTTATTAATCGGACACAATGATGTGCAAGTAAAAGGTTTGGCCTTAGGTGGCCAAACGAACTGAACCGCATAAACTTCCTCAGTCTCATCATCGAAACTAGCCGAATCATACTCCACAAGATTTACATTATGATGGGCAACCTTTTGACTCTCTTTACTTCGGCTTTCAAAAGCCAAAGCATGCTGGTGCAACTGGGCTAGAGAAAAGAAATTCATGCCTACAAATTTTTCCTTAAGATATGATCTTAGCCCCTCAAAAGCCAACCTAGCTAGCTGCTTATCCGATCTAGTTAAATCAAAGCAATGGTTCCTGGCTTCCCTAAACCTTCTAAGAAAGTCAAGAACTAATTCCTCCCGTCCTTGCCGAAGTTTTGCTAGATCGGCTAGCTCCAGCTCATAATCCTCCGAAAAGAAGTATTCATGGAATTTCGCCTCCATCTCATCCCACGTACTAATGGAGTTCGAAGGTAATAAAGAATACCATGATAAAGCACTACGGATAAGAAACAAAGGAAATAGCCAAA